>UELX01003338.1:0-24083 GCA_900480035.1 Eupelmus urozonus | reverse complement strand
CCCCCCCCCTGCGCACGCTCACACACGAGCGGCCCTCCCTACCGACACCTTGTAAAGCTCGGCCGGATGATTAAGTGCCCTCTCCTCCTCGCCGCGCTGCGTAATTTACAATGAGCGTGTCGAAGATACGCGGCCTCGAAGAAAGCACGTTAACGTCCGATGCTTTTAACTCGTGCCTAGCCGAGCGTATTGGCCTGATTATTTGCGTGAGCTTGTGGTAAGCGTGCGAGCGCTTTGCTAAACGCTTGTAAATTGCTTTCGTTGTTTGTTGAGATTTAATTGATTTTTTAATTGTTTTGATCGCTGGAAAGAATTGGCCTGACGCGATTTCGCCGGTTCTCGCAGTTAATTTATTTAGGATATGAAACTGCTGAAATATCTGGAAACAAGACTCGCAGAGAGCTCGCGGGCTTTGGCTCGCATTTGAACTTTCTTGAAAAGCAATGGTCCGCGGAAAAGTTCAAAGGAGATGGGAGTTAATAACTCGCTTGCGCGCGCGCGGCGATCGAGCTCGTCCAAAAATCTTCGTAATTCCGGGATTCCTCTTCTTATTCAAGCCAGTAAAAAATAGTTTACGCGCAAAAGAAGAAAAGGCCGAGTTCATCTCTCCTCGGCTTCTCGCTCTCTGCTGTATAACACAGAGAGCGGAGAGGAGAGGGAGGGAGGAGCAAAGAAACTCGAAGAATACGAGCTGAGTAGCAGCAGTAGTAGCAGCAGCAGCAGCCTTAGCAGCAGAGCAGTGGCAGCGGCATTCTGGCACCGCACGGCGCAACCCGGAAAACTTCCCGAGCTTGCGCGCGCGCGCGCGCGCGGACTTTTCAAGTCCGGGAGTGAGAGAGAGAGAGAGGAATTCTATAGCCCCGGTTGTCGCGTTGTAAAAACATGACCGGCCCGTCAGAGTTAAGCTCCTTTCCTTAAAGCGGCTGAAAAGATAAAGATTTCTCTTCCTCTCTCGCTCGCTCTTGGCGCCGGTAGTCGATGTAGCGCAGCGCGCGCGCGCGGCCTGGCCCGCTTTGCGTAAACGGAACCTTAAAACTTTCGACTTTTTACGCTGCAGCGCGCACTCGGGATAAAGGACTTGCTGGAAAAGCTGCCAGCTCGCGCCTTTTACAGAGTAAATCGAGACCTTACTGCTCTCTCCCTCACTCTCTCTCCTCCTCGATAATCTTTCTTTGACGATTTTTCAACTCCCGGGGCTTACTCACGAATTCCAGGAGATGAGGGCGAGAAAAACAAGATTCGCCAGATTATTGTAAGATTGAATCTTTGCAAGGCCTTTGTGCCCCAATAATTTGCATCTTTCGCTTCGATTTACATTTCTCTAATTCACGCACTTTGAAATAGATTTTTTTCTGATTCCTCACATATACTCGCAGGCGTCGTATAAAACAGCTCTCGCGGAGAGCAACTGATCTTTCCCTCGCGGCCATTCGGCGAGCCGGTCAATTGATAATATAAACCCAGTCAATGAAATAAGAAACGCCCCTAAAGCCGATGGCTCTCCGCGGCATCACTGAAAATTAATCGCTTTATTAGCCGTAAACAGAGGCAGGCAATAGCAGAGAGCCTCCGTAGCTGGCTTTAGCTCGTTAACGCCCGTAGGAAGTCGCGGGCCGCTCGCGCGTCTCTGGACGGAATTGATCGTGAAGCTCGGCCCCCCCGCATAAACGTCGATCTTGTCGGGCCGCGCGTCCATCCTTAGCTGCTATTTTCTTTGCCGATTAAACTCGCGCCGAGGCGCTGAGCTTGTGGCAAATTTTACGACGATTGTTCGCCATAACGAAGTTTCGTCCGTCGGCGCAGCCGTCGCCGCGACGCCGAGGCTCGATGGATGAATGGCCGCGGCGCCGAGCGATTCGCGAACCTTCCCAGGATGCCTCGTAAACGGATGAATAAGAAGCCATTAGCCGAGGCAGCGCGGATGCTGGGAGGAGGAGGCGGCGCGAAATTAACTTTTCTATAAATAATCAGTTGTCCTATTGAACAAATAATAGGCATTGTTTGGACGGCTGACCAAACTCTGCATTTTCTACTTGGAGACCGTAATGATAGACGGGCTGTCAAATGGCATTGTTGATTGCCACATTTACGAACTATAAATAATCGTTTCAAAAAAGCTTTTTTTATGTATAACTTTATCAAGGCATTCCGACAGGTCGCGTTAAAATAAAGGCGTCAACAGAGAGCTGGAGAGAAGCTTTTTTCCTCGTTTCAGGCGCAAAGTCTTGATTAAAAGTGCGAAAATCGATTCGTATCTCAGCGGCTCTTTTTTTCCTCGCACATTCCGACATAAAGATCTGTATATAAAGTCCCCAGCGGGTCGAAGAGCGCGGCCCGAGAAAAAGAGATCTTTATCTCGGCATTTATTATTTGGGGCATTCTTTTCTGGCACTTACGAGGCAAGGGAGAAACAGAGAATGAGAGAGCCTCGCGTCGTTTGCAAGCCGCGTGACACTCGTTTTCTTCTTTCTCACTCTATTATTATCTCGCTGACGGCTTTCTCCCTCTCTTTCTTTTTTTTCACCTGCTATGACATCCTCGCGTGGAAGACTGGATTTCCTTTGTCCCGCGCTCGCTCGCTCCTCGCTTTCTCCGCGACGAGTACGAGCGAGTTTAGAGATTCTTGCGCCGGGAAAAATATATTTTTCTGACGCTGATTCCTGCGCTGAAACAAAACACCTTAGTTCCCCTCAAGCCTCGAGGATTGTAAAATGCGAACAATAAAATAAAATACTGCTCGTCTTACACCGGGACGCACTGGTTCTTTGATGTAACATCTATAATGTATATCTGCACGCTGCACTTTTATATTTCCATTGTTATTATTATTTTAATTTATTTTGGTTTTTCAACACATAGTCAACCTGTTATTTTATAGTTGATATAGAAATGGCAAAAGCACATTCTAAGCAAAACTCGATTATGTTGTCTGGAAAATATTATTTAGCTGTCATGGCGGTATTTTGTTTTCAGTGTATTCTTGCGGAGCTGACCTTTGATGCTGGGAGTACGGGCAACTTCAAAGCTCTTAAATAAATTATCATCGACCGCAGCCCGACAAACGTAGCTCCTGAGAACTAGAACAAAGACGGATGCAGCTACAACGGTACAAGAAACAAAGGCGCTCGATCCTTTCAGATGAAAAATGTTTTCTTTTAAAGTCAGTTTTGTTATTTCTTCTTTTGTGGCTCCAGACAAACTCACGTTAATTGAAAAGAAATTTTTATTTATACCTAATACATTTTAATGCCTGAAAGCCATGATGTATCGTTTCAGTGCAATTGAACTGTTGACATCATTACTTTATCTTTTTCTATACTTTATTCTTCGCATTGTAAATAAGTTTTATGGCGCGCAGTAAATACGTGAACATAAATTCACTTAGAATTATTTACTGTAAATTATGGTACAACTGTAAATGTTTCGTCAAGTTCACTTAATCAAATTTTAAATAAATATGGCTGAGAATATGCCGTAAAAATTTCATTTTATTAATTATAATGCCGAAGTCAAACTTTCTTTGTTATCGAGAATACGGGAAAGCTTTTTAATGTTCAATTTACAGAGAATTCATTGTGTTCAGTTGTTGTTTAACTGGAAAACAACCATGCGGCGAGGACATGTTTACGAGAAATTAAAAAATAATTAGAAAAAGTTTTCGATACAGAAGTTTCGCATTATATTAAATAATAAAGGTATTTTCCTCCTTTCGGAATAAAACGCTCTCTTTCCTCTTTATTGGTCACTAAACCAAAAAGTTTAGCCCAGCATACAGTATTAAATCTCACTGTACCTCACGGACTTTTCCCCCCCAGCCAGCAAAAGCTCGCCGAAAAAAATCATAGCAATTTTTCCCGCTTTAAAGACAGAAATTTTCGAGGCGTAAAAAGTTTTACTCTCGATACAGCCTTATATACACGTTCTGCGCTCTCCTCCATCCTGGCGCGCATCGGACGACTTTCAAACCGAGAAGAAGCAGCAGAAGCAGTATGAGCTCCTGTGCACATAAGCTTGATTCCTACCTGAGAGAGAGGAGGGGGGGCAGGAGGGGGGAGGGCTGGCGCGCACGCGGCAAGAATGAAGTTCAAAAGGAAAAGACTTTAATCTATCTCCGGCGGTGTATGGACGATCATAGTTCATCAACTTTCCGATCGGCCAAGAAAGACTCCAGGTTGCCTGGGCAGGGCCGCGGATTTTCTGGATTCCGCGCGAGCAGCTCGGCTTCGAAAAACTTTCGGGCCGAACTCTTGCACGCGAAGCTGACTGTGGAAGGGGTCGACTTGTTTCTCTCCCTCTCTTTCTATCTGTTTTCCCCTCTCTCGTTCTCGCTCTTCTTCTTCTTCTTCTTCTTGTTCTTCTTCGGTGAGAGCGCGCGCGTGTTTAATCGTCGGGAATTAACGCAGATCGTATAAAGCCGGACGTGCTCTCGAGACTCGTCGATATAAAATTGCGAAGCGAGGATCGCATTAGATCCGTTCGAGAGGCTGGAATGAGGAGGGCTCCGAGGACGCGCGGGAGTTGCTCGAAAAATTGCTGCGTTTTCGTGATTTTGAATTGATCGCTTCTACGATTCTTTCGCCTGCTGTTTGGGGCTATTGTTTTCGAGTTCCGGAGAATAAAAATATAAATCTTTGGCGTAACAATTAAATTCAGACAAAACTGAAATTTTTTTGTGATTAACGAATATGATAATATAATTTATAAAGTCAATTGAAGAAGGATTTTAATATATTAAATGTAATATTCATAAATTTATAACAGTATTTTCAATAACTTTTTAAATACTGTAAATTATAATTTTTTTATAACTGAAAATTTTTCATAATTTCACCTGATTCGTACTTTTAATTCTTGAACAAAAAAAAAAACACAATAATTGTAAGAAAACCCTGGTAGAAAATTGACCAGATTTTGGGCAGAATTCCTTGTTAACAAATGTTATAATGACACTTATCAAAAAATTCTGTAAATGCTTTGAACATAATTCATAGATAAGTGTCATTTTAACGTTTGTTGACCAGAAATTCTGCCCAGAATCTGGTCAATTTTCTACCAGGAAACCAAAGTTCATAATAGATCGATTTAGAAACTTGCTAGAACAGCAGAAAACATAAACATGAGTAAAGCCGCATCGTCAAACAGCATTTAACCCATGGTGAAAAATTACGCGGAAAGTCGAACGAGCACGGATAAAGAGCCGGGAAAGCGAAGATGAAGGGAGAGAAAGAGCGCAAAAGAAGAAGATTGGCGTTCGCTGTAAAAATGGCGCAAAGAATGAAGAGGGAGAAAGAAAGGAGAAACGCAGCGCGCAGGGGAGGGAGGAAAGAGAAGGACAGTCCGAAAGCGCGCGCGCATCTATTCGATGGCTTAATAGAGCGATTTAATTAAACGAGCAGTTCGCAAGGGACGAGCGAGAAAGAGAGACAGCTAGTGGAGGCAGGAGAAGGAGGAGAGGAGAGCGAGCGCGAACGCGCAATTAGAGACCAACGACGGGAAAGCACTTGGTGGATCCTTACGGAAGTACCTGCCTACCTGCCTCTCTCCTTCTCTCTCTCTCTCTCTCTCTCTATCTCATTCTCGTTCTCCTACTTTCGCACTCCCTCGGCCGTTCTTTCTTATTATTGATTTCCGATCTTCAATCTGGTGATGAACGAATAATCTGGGAGTTGCGGCCTTAAGGCCGATGATGGACCTTTTATCTCGAATAATTATGTGCCACTAGTCCTACCTTCCTTCACGAATTATCGACCTTTCCTTGTTTACAACTCTTTTTCGCTTTCTTTTTCTCCTCCCCCCCCCCCTCTCTCGCTCTCTCACTTGCTCTCGGTAGGTTGAGGTAGATGTATATAGGAAGGGAGCTAAGCTTGTCGTGAAAACGTCTTTTGATGGAAAATAAATCTCGTCTCGAGCAAAATAACTTTTGCGCGCGCGCGTGTATTCTGCACATGTCGAGCGTGTGTAAAGAGTTTCGTTTTCCAAATATTATTTATCCTTTATTATTGAGAAAGAGTGACAGTTAATAGCGTAAATTATAATACTTTTTTAAGGGTGTTTATCTGCTCAAGAATTAACAGATAGATTTTAATGAAATTATGCCATGTCTAGAATATCACTGTTATCACTGTTAAAATTTCGCGAAGCTTAAGTGTCTATGAGGCTTTTGCCTTTTATTTCCGGAAATTTAACACACAGTCTTATAGAAAATTATATTATTGCAGTTTTAATTTACGTATTCCAAAGCTATTGATAGACAGTTTTTATTACAAATTTATGTCGTAGAAAGTGAATATTTAAAAATACCTATTGTATTTCAAAATACTTGTCGGGTACGTCTAAAGATAATAATCAATAAGCTTAAGTGGAAATTGCTCTGAATTTTGTATGCATAAATAGAATGGACTTTAATATTTAATTTCTTTGGAAAAATATAAATTTATATGAACTACTTTATTTAATTGAAGTATCGACACCAACAACAACAAAAATTATAAATGACACATATTTGACTAGCGACGTACCGGATAAATTTCATACATACTTTATCCATAGAATTCATACATTTTTTAACAAATTATACATTCATATAGACGTTTTATAGTAAATGAAAAATACAATTTCAAATAGCTGCTCAATCTCCACCCTCCACGTAAATTGGAAAATATTAAACGCATTCTCCTACTTATTAAAAAAAATATCCATTTCTTAAACTTGAGCGCTGGTCAACGTCTGGTCTAAGAAAAAGAAGAAAACAAAGACGCTCGGCCATTAAAAAAACATATATAGAAGGGAGCACAAACCATAAAAGGGAGAAATTAAGCCAGTGAAATATAAAAAAGAAGGCGAAGCAGGAGGAGGAAAGGAGAGAGGTAGGCAAGGGTCCGAGCGAAATTGATATCCGGAAATTAAAAGCCCTTGAATTTTCGCGAGATGAAGGAAGCTTGGTGCGGTGGCTATACGTATACGTGTATATATATAGAAGGGCCAAGAGCTTTGAGGTCGGCCGGCGCAGCTCGTCGTCACAGAGAGAGGAGAGAGAGAGCAGCGTTGGCGTGTATTTACGCTGAGCGTCAGCGAGAAGAAGCCCGTGCTTGCCGTGCAAAATTCATATCTTAGAATCACGTTCCAACTAATTTCTTCTTTCATCATCAGCGGTAGAGCGGAGAAATGAATATTTCAGGTAAATAAACGAGCGAACCCATTTCGCGACTCTCTCCACGGGGAGATTAGTGTGCCAAGTGTACTAGACACTCGAAACTCGCGTGCGCGACATTAGCCTCGTGTGCGGGCTCTCCGCGATTAGCTTCTCTCTCTCTCTCTCTCCTCTCTCACTGTATGTGTGGTCGTGAGTATATGTGTATGTGTGTGATAATCCGTGTGTACGAAGGGCGGACGTGTGTGCTTCTCGAAACAAACTTCCCCCGTTGTTTGCTACAAGAATGATAATGCGGGCGGGCGCGACTTTGGATTAGGCATCCCTCGCACGCCGCGCGAATTGCCAGCCCCCTGCGCGCGATAGAGAGCTGGAGATTTCTCTCTCTCTCTCTCTCGTTCTCTCTTTCTAGCGTGCGTTCGCAGTTCCGGGCGACATCGGGGACGACTGATAAAAGTGCGAGAGAAGTGGCCGGATAAGGAGAGCTTTGAGAGACCGAGATACTACACGCCCACGAGAGAATGTAAGCGCCTGGACTGGGGTTTGCTAAAGCGAGTGTTTCTGTGATAATAAGTGCCTATACAGATGCGTGACTCGAGCCTCCGCTAAGCAAGTTTTAGCCCTTTTTTTTATACATGTCCACCCTAACTTCTTCATTCTTCCATAAAGGAGAAAAATATTTTTAGTAGATCGGGCCATAAATCGGAAGAATACGAATGCTTTATAAAACTAATGTTTTTAATAAAGAATCTATACAGTATTATAGAAGTACAAGAATATAAATTTCAAAACTGAATAAATAAATAATTTCTCAACATATTTCTATTAAAAACAAATATTTTTGCTGAAGTGGAATTAAATCAATTTTAAATAGTTGAAATGAAACTAAAACGGTTCTATATTGGCTGTACATACAAAATTTTTTTTTGATACCGTGGAATTAGTTTGAATTTTCTCTAGATCTATTTTGAAAGTACACAAGAAGTACTTCGAGCTCTTTATATTTTAGTTACAATTTTTATTCAATAATATTCTATGAAAAATATTCATTCCATTGTAAACTAGTAGTAAAAAAATTTAACAAAATCATGCCATGCTAAATAATATAGAATACAGTTAGAACGAAAATAAAATTAAATAACCATAAAATAAGACAATTAATAAATTTGCAAGGAAAGAACCTCAACATTGAGAGACGGATTTCAATAAAATTTTGCAAAATGATTCTTTGGCATAAAATATGATGTTATGCTTAAATGTACATGTTATGCTTAAATTTTCATGTTATGCTTAAATGCGCATTTAAGCATAACAGGCCTAAAAATATAGTTTGGCTTGGACTTTTATAAATTGTTCAAGGATTGCAAAAGAAAAATATTAAAATAGTTTATTTATTATATATATCATACAAGTCAAAAGCTTCCTTCTATAAAAAGTTTCAAACAATCGAAAATCAAATTAAATAATGCTCGTTAAATATTAACGTTGATTTTCATGGAAACTAGTGCGCTGTGTATCATTGTTCTTCACTATTCCTCGCTGTGCACTGTTGTGTGTTGATGTACCTTACATATATAGATAAACAAACAATGCACAGCGAGAAACAGTGAAGAACAGCGACAAACAGCGTGTGTTGTTCCTTTCATGTTTTTATTCCTGCAAGATGCCTAAGCGAACATGATCGAGTTAAGCTGAAAATTGACAATAATAAATGTGGCTATGAAACATTAAATTTTTTTATTTTTATTAACCCGTTAAGCCCGAGGTGGTAGTGGAAAACCCACTACATTTTGAAGTATAAATTATTGTAAATTATCCTGAAAATTGACCATATTCTAGGCAGAATTTCTGGTCAACAAATGTTAAAATGATACTTGCCTAAAATTTCTGGAAATACTTTGAACAAAATTTCTATATAAGTTTCATTTTAGAGCTTGCGAACAGAAATTCTGCCCACAATCTGGTCAGTTGTCTACCAGGGAACTTTTATTATTTACAGCCTAATTAAATCTATAATTTTAATCTAAAGTTCTAAATTATGTCTCAGGAAAAAAGAAATTGTTTAATACCTCGACTTTTTTAGTTATAGTTTCTTTAAACAGCACTTTGTTGATAATTGTTTATAAAACATCAACCGAAAAATAAAATAATACTGTAACTAATAACATTTTTTCCTTCAGTTACTTTTTGGAAAAATAGTTATTTTTTTAAACAACTTTCTGCTGTCTCTTAAATGCGTTAGTCATCCAGATCAATCGATCCGAAGTATTTGGGGTAATGGATTTTTAAATCATTTATTTATATTTATTATATCACTTTATTTGAAGAACGGAGTGGATTTTTTTTAACTCAAAACTTGCGGTCGAAATTCTTCAACTATTTTATGCCAATAATGCGCTTACACTTGGATAACAAATATTGATTTTTTTTATTGTTTTCGAGAAATACTATTTGTTACATTTTTATTGTTTGTAGCGTTAACATATTTATAATGTATGATGATCTAATTTTGAGCGTACTATGCATCTTGCATTAACTTAATTTTGATAACAAATTTTTTTGAATACTTTATATACTTAAATAATAATTTTTAAAATAATTAATACATTTTTTTGTGTATGTATTTATGTATGTACGTATGTACATGCACGCGCGCGCACACGTATGCACACACAGACGCACACACACACACACACACACACACACACACACACACACACACATACATACAGAGTGAGGAAAAAGTATGGAAATACCGGAAAATCTCAGAGGGTTGGTTATGAAAAAAATTGTTAAGGTCAGATCTTATGTAACTAGGTGAGGTCCAAGGTCAAATCCAAGCTCATCACTGGATTCCTCGTTGAATGTTACATAAGACTTAACTTTAACCATTTTTTTTCATGACCAATCCTCTGAGATTTTTCGGGGTACCCATACTTTTTCCTCACCCTGTATATATAAAATTTGCTGTAATGATTTTTAAAATGTAATGTTTACACATATTTCTTTCTATACTTTAAATATACTTTGTAAATGTAATGTTTCAATGATAAATATGGCAGATATTTTTTTACAGCAAACAAATGAGATTTTTTGGAGTGGCTAATGATCATCGTAACTTTTTAAACCTTGATGAATGTCAACTCTAACATTAAAATCTCGTATTTCACATTCGAATTACAAAAATCAATTTTATACTATTTTATCCTATTCGTAGCAATGCGTTATCCCATAATTCATACTTTGAAATACGACGAACTTTTGTCACAATACAAAAGATCTCTCGGTTGAGTCCTGAAAAAAATGACGGATTCCATCCCGCGAGAACAAGAAAATCATCTTTCGTCTTATATCTATACGTTCAACCTCGAGTCCCCTCGGTTTTAAGGGAAACGACGTTTGCCTTCCGGGCAAACTGGACGCTAACTCTATGCATATCGATGCATTAGAGAAATCTATATTTTATGTAACGTGACGGCAGAGGCCGAAGCAAGAGGATGACCCAAAGGCGTGCGCGGTGCCGTCCCTCGGGGGATAGCGCCGGGCACGGACCTTCGATAAAGACCCGAGGCGTTTCACAAATTTTTCTCGCTAAGCGTCACGTATGCTTTTAATACATATTTTTCTCTTCCAATTTCGCCGCGCCTGACACATTGGCGGTTCCCCTTGTTGATCATGCAAATGTATTGGAAAGGATCGGGTATTCATTTATTTGGATTTAGAATGCAGCTATAATACTTTTGGTTTTAGTATGGTAAATCTATTGTAAATATTTTTTATATCATAAGTATGGCGTCGAGTTGGTAAAGATTCAAAAGATTTTTTTTTAATTAAATATAATATAATTACATTCATACTAAAAATGTCTTTTTTTAATTTTTCACATTGACTTTTGTTAAGTAACATAAACTGTATGCATTTTTACTATGTAACAAATTGTAAACAAAGATTTAGTAGAAATATACTATAGTAGATAAGTTACTGTAAAAAGTAGATACATCAAGTTACGTATGATTAAAATTTTTTTTTGTTTTTGATTGTTATGTTTTCTTTTTGAATCTTACTTCTGCATTCTAGAATTCAAAAAATAAAAAATCAACATCAACGTGTGAAAAAGTTAAAAATAATCTTCGTAAAAATTAAAAAAGTTAAATAATAATTGATCCTTTAGAAAAGTTAACCTTTTTTATGTTCAAGAAAATGAAGACTTTAAACAATTTCTTTCGACTATCAGTTTATTTAAGAATCTAAATTTTATGCTGTTCAAAACTTTTTCAACTTTTGGAAGAAATTTATACACACCATTACTGTTATTGTTTTTTAAATGCATTAAAAACTCGCCACTTAAACGAAACTAAGTTCTCAATAAATGTGTACGCTAGAAAAAGAAAGCGCATTGAATATATTCAATACGAGTATACTCGTATCGTATTTTCGATATTGTAGTCGTTCTCCTTCATTTGAGCTGCTTCTGGCCAGATTTCAAAAAGCATGAGAGAGCGCGGATTGCAAGACTCGTTCGCTATTATTTTATTTCAATGCCTTTTAATGTATCGTTTGACTGAAATAATCTATATATACCACAATTCTAAAGAAAAAGACTTTCATTGTGAAATTTCTTTTCGTTCATTACAAAGAGAAGTATAAATAGGTTTTTGAGTTTTTCGCCTTCTTTCTTCGAGAAGAAATAATAAAATTTTTCAAATGTGAATTTTTAAATGCCTTTTTTAAGCCTTTTGGCTAAAATTTTATAGATTTAAAAATACAGTAAAATATGAAGTTTAAAAACAAATTTGTATAAGATTCGATTACATCTTACAAAAAGTTATTAATGCAAATACAAATTAGAGAGAAAAAATAAATTATCTCAGCACTTTTGCATGCCGTTGATTTATTTGTTTTTCATTTACTGAAGCGAAAATTAAAAAAGCCTGAATACAATAAGACCTTTTGTGTCTTTGAGAGAATTCATCGGAACGAGGAATCTCGAAGAAAAAGTGCGCGATGGCTTCATTAGGTATTGTAATCGGCACTGGTTCCGCCGCTAATGAAGATAATGATATTAAGGTTTTGGGTGGGGTTGCCACCGAAAGGACAAAGGCACAGAGAATCTGAGCGAAAAGCTTTTACGTGTTTACTTAAAACTGCCTGATTGTCTTATTTGTAGATTCTTTTTTTCAAATGTAATAAAATTAATTACTCAAGGACTGAAAATTAAGAGAGAATTGAAATGATTATATTAAGCTTTAGCATAAAAAACTTTACTGGTATATTCTATTCTACTTAATTTATAAAGAACAATGTTAAAATGATAAATATTTATTAATTTTCTACTTATTAGGTATGTAAAAACTCTATTCTTCATAAATTTATAAATATGTATTGAATATGCACTTTATTTATATTTCAGAAGCCAAATAACCATCATCGCTTGTCCATTATCTCAATACTGAATTGCTTACACCAAACACCAAAAATATACCCACCTCTAAAATTTTCATTCAGCTGGAAATTCAAGTAAACAAACAAACCTTCTCTGTATAAAATGAAATTTCTTATTCAGAGCGAAGCGGGCTTTCTCAATAAGGACGCATGAGGTACATGCCTTAAGCGAGTCCGGTCGGCATTTTGTGCGACGCTGCGGCGTTGTTGAGCGACAAAGCGTTAATTGAAACCTCGATATTACGAGAGCGCCGTGGCCGAGCTTTGGGGCCGCTGCTGCCGTTCGTCGTCGCGCTCGTGTGTATCTTGGAAAGTAAACAAGTCGCTGGTCACACGGCAAATAAGGCGTAAATAAAATATATGGAATACTCTATAGTTTCGCTCGACTTTCTCGTCTCCATCCACCGTGGCCCTACTCTGCCTGGATCCTTTGGCGTTGCGTATATGGCTTGCTTTTCTTCCGGCTAAAATTACCTTAATTCTCGAGAAAGTTTTATTAATAATACTTTCCTTGCGTTTTTTCATGGCAATTAAGATTTTTTCATACGCAATTTGGTAAGAAAGTTCTGGAATTGTATAAAAAAAACTTCCCCCTTAACGTATTTTCCTTAATTTCGCCTTACCACACTTGACCGTTTCTACTGAAAAATTTGCAACAAAATAAACTAATTAAAAATTAATAAACCACTACAGTACTTTTCAACCTACGTTCATTCATCATCATCTACGTGTACAGTAGCAAATCCAATAATCTCGAACTCGATCAATCGTCTTTTTAAAATTTCACTCCCGAAAACCTTCTCCTCCAGCTTGGACCGATCTACTCTTACCATGAAAACAAAGAACGTCAAGAGACGAGCCATCCACCCTTCCTCTCCGTCTCTCCCTCGGCAGTACAAATGCTCATATCTATACCCACTCATAGCCAAGCGGCCGCGCGCGCGCGTCCGCCGAGTATCGGTCACGTAGCTCTGTATCTCGGCAAGAGAAGAAGCCGGCAAAGTCTCCCGGCTGCCGCCTCCTGTGTTTGCCCATACATCACCGAACGGACGTATAATGCGCGATACACGCGCTCCCCCTCTTTCTCGTATTTTCGAGTCGGAACGTATCCACATACAGAGAGACAGGAGAGCGGCCGACTGTAAATGCACGCGACTGCCTACTGTCCGACGCTGGAACTGACGCGATCTCACTCGGAAAAGGAGGCGAAGGAGTGAGTAAGAGAGCGAGATAGAGAGAGAGAGAGAGAGAGAGAGAGGCAGATAGGTAGAAGAGAGAGAGCGCGCCGCAGCAGCAGCAGCGGACGAAGTGTCGCTAACTATTTTACGTAACTTCGCCGACAGTTTGGCCCACGCTGACCACGTACGTCCGCCTGCCTCCCGTGGGACGAGAGAGAAAGAGAGGGAGAGCGCGAAGGCAACGGGTATATAGCGTAGTTTCTAGTCGAGTCCCAAGATATGCATACGTGACAGACGGAACGCGCCGGGAGAAAGAGCCGAGCGCGCGTGATGTCGAGCTTAGAATACTGCGACGGCCGAGGGCGAAGTTTCTATTTCATTCGTTTATATGCGAGCGCGTATTTTCACGACAATCTAGCACGCTGCTTTTATACTGTGGGTGGAAGCGGTGGTTTTCGCGCTTTTTGAATTAGAAGGGTGGTTGGCGAGATTGGGATAGGTTTGGTAATTTTTGGTGGTAGGGAGAGACGGTGAAGTGGAATGAAAAAGATGAATTATGTGTGGGTATGATTAATTTTTGTTTATGCTGATTTTAGTTTGATCAATGTTGTATACATCTATTGTATTATTATAAATTACATTATTATTTTATTGTATATATTTGAGGCATTACATATTTTTATTTTGCTATTCTGAATATAGGGAATGGAAATTTCACAAGTTTTCTTATTACATTAGGCGAAATTTCATTTGAATTTTCATAGGACCGTCGTTAACGATCATTACGAGCCGTAGAACCGAAAATATTACTGATGCAAATTTCCTACGGCATAATAATATTAACAAGGGCTTTGCCTCGGCAACTACTTCCATAATCGAAAATACCTCTACCCTCTGTAAATCAAGTGCCCGTGAGAATTCAGCGAATACCTGGAACAGCGCGTTGCTGGGCAGCATCAGTAGCGTTGGTAGCAGTTGTTGCCCCGTTTCACTGAAATGCGAAACGTATTTTCTCATATGTAGCGTGCAGCGTGAGCGCACATACTCAGCAATTAATTTTGCATTATTTTTAAGTTAATTTTTGAAATTAACCTTATTTCGCTTATGCGCCGGAGAGAAAATTCCAGTTATATGGAAATGTTATTTATTAATTGTGGTACTGAGATGTTTACTTTTTATGAATGTACTTTGCTTAAAATTTTAGTGTTGAAAATAATCCTGATTAATTATATTTTAAAATTAAAAATTTTTGATGGCTTTATTTGCTTGATTGAAAAGAGTTGTTTAAAATTAAAATTGTTTCGTATTCTTTCTTAGTAAGAAAGCTTTATATTTTTGTAAAAGAACAAACTCTAATATATAAATGTACTGTTAGAGAAGAGTTTCAAACATTCTACTCAAAAAGGTTTCTAAGATCTGTCTTTATTATTATAATAAATGCATAGTCATTTTCGTTGACACAATATTTAAGCTAATAAGAGGTAATGTCAAAGCATGAAGGTTTTAGATAAAATTAATAAAATTTTAAAAACATAATAATTACTTCCATTTCCCATAATAGTAGCCTATTCTCCTTATCCTGGTACGAATCACTAAAACTTTTCTAAACCCATCTCTAATCCCACAATCTCAAAAACTCACCAATCGAACACACCCAATCACATCTCCTCTCCAAACCCATCTCCAAGCGAACCTCTAAAAGAACATGCACTTGAACGCGCGAATCGCTCATCACCTTCACATTCCCGCGTACCACCCGCACCTCACCTCCCATCGCCCACTCCAAGCCACGTCCACGTACGGGGGCACTTCGGGCTCTCTCGGAGTTTCTCGCCTATATACACATCCCTTGGCCGAGCGGCAGATTTACTGCGCTCTCCTGTAATTATCATCATAAAGTCGAGCTTTACGAGCAGTAAGGGCCCCTCGTAAAGGAATGCTTCATTTCGCCGGCGGCGCGCGCGCAAGGCTAGCCAGTCCGTCCCCGTGAGCGAGCGCGAGGTTCATTTCTTCGGGACCGCTGCGGAGAGAGAGAGAGAGAGAGAAAGAGAGCCAGAACGTACCTCTTCGGTAACGAGCTCAGGGGTACGTTCGTTCGAGATTCTTATGGGGTATTATTATACGGGGAGAGGCGCGCTTTTTAAGGCGCGAGAGGCGTGATGTATATTTGCGGATTTTATTCGCGCTTTGGCGGGAGATGAGTGTTGTATTAAGAGATAGAGTCGAGAGTTCGTTGCGAGGGTTTTGGATTATTGTCTCGGTAAGAGACGGCTTTGGTTTAATGCGGGTGGTTTGAAGCTGTGATTCTTAATTGTGATATAATCTTGGCAGCTGGTTTTAATTTACATAAATCATTAATATTTCGATAAAGATTTTTTTAAAACCTCCAATCCTATCAATTATTAGCAACGGGCAATACAACTGAAAAATCGTGCGCAATAAGACGTCTCAAAAGCTCTCTCGCTCTATTTGATCGAACCCGATCGCTTCATCCGCGCGTCTCATCCTTGTTTTCGTCGTCAAAGCTCGGCTCGCCCCGAGGAAATCAATTACCCTGAACTTTTCAAATTTGTCCGCTGCAATATTGAAAATTTCTTTTATGCCCGGCTCGCGCGGGGCCTCGGCGCATTAATTGAAGCAGCCCATCGAGCGCCGGCACGGCCAAAGGAGTAGATTGCGCGAAGGAGACGAACTTTTTGTTTTTTGCCTCGGCCGCTCTCGGGCCTCCCCCATTGTCCGGGCTATTGCGCGCTCTCATTTCGCCGCGCTAAAATGAGCGCCGACAGAGGGAGAAGGACCGGAGCAGGCCGGCCGGCTCTTCTCTTATCGCGCGGAAGGGCTTTTGTTCGATTTCGCGCGACTGTAGTCGCCCGCCGATGGATATTACGTCGGCGAGATTGCAAAAAAGGAGGGAGGGGGGGAAGTTTGGGTGGAAAGGATGTAGTTTACAGGAAATGGTTTATGTGAAATGTTATTGGGTAGTTGGATGAGCGAAGGCTTTTAGGAAATTTTTCTGTGTGGGCGATTTGCATTGATGATGGTTGGATTGGGCTGGTGCTCTTTGTGATAAATTTTGTCGGGTTTGCGTTGAGGGGTGGGGTTTCGATGAGGTTGTTTGGGTTAAGATCTGAGATGATTGTGTCTAAAAATTGTTTTCTATGATGTTATTCTTTATTTTGATTTTTTATTGAAAAATTGATACAAGGTTGTATTAATACCAGATTAAATTTATAAGAACTGTGATAACCTCAATTCTGTAATGTTATCACATTAGTTGACCGTCGAATCAATCACATTAACTTACCAACCCTACCGATGAATTATCACCGCGACATACTTCAAAAATATCGGGGCCCTCGCCTATTTCCACGACAACTTTAAACAATCAGCAGCGAAAAACAATAATACAGCGCGCAAAGTTTCAAACAGCCATACTCTTTTTTTCCTCCCCCCCACCCGCCCCCGCAGACGTCTAGAGCACGCGCTCTTGGCCTCTCGCGTACAGCCGGCGCCCACTCCGCTGCAGGTATAAGCGTTATAATTTCGAAAGTTAAACAGACCGCTTCGGCTCTTGTGCGTCCTCTTGCATTTTGTAGTGGGCTACGCCACTCGGCGACGCTGCCGCAATAGCGTCCACCTGAATAACTCGGCGTTCTTCTCTCCGCCCCTTCCTCCCCCGCGCGCTGCTACATAACCGCCGCGACAAGACAAAAAAGTAGAGGGCGCAAAGGGAAGACCGGCGCGCTGTTTCTCTGCGTCAGAGATTATATAGGTATGTATATATAAATGACAAAAGGAAAAAGTGGCAGCGAGGAGAGATACGCGGCGAAAGGTATGTGTGTATTGCGGCGAAAGTTTAAAGGGAGCGCGGAGAGTCGAGTGCGCGGTTGAATTGTTCAAGGAAACAATAATAAAAGTTGCATTAATTAAGAGGGCAGCGGCGGCGGCTGGCGTAGCTGCGCGGATCGCTACGCTCGTTACGTAGATACGTAGCGGGGAAATTTCTCGCGCCGAGGCCTTACCCGAGTTCGCTTTGTTTCTTTCTTTCGTTAGCGTTTGTGTGTAGATATATATATATATATATTTTTTTTTTTACTTTTTCGTTGTTCGTTATTTTATATTTTTCTGCGCTGTGTCCCAGATGCAGGGGGGAAATACATAAATTAAAGAAGTCGCGAACTTTTGCTGCTAACGGCTGCTTTGTTGACTATGTAACCGAGAGTTTAGAGAAAATAAATTGAAATTATTTTGTCGATGAAACGCTTAATTTTTAATAAGTTTCTTTTTAAAAATTTTCTATTTTATTTTCTAGTTCAGTAACGCATTCATTTTAATTCTATTATCAACGTAAAGTAAAATCTTAAAATAACCGAGGTGTATATAACGATCTCACCGGCACACTCGTTACCAGTCAATCCATTCAGCTCTACACTACACCACCCATCCCTCGCCTCCCCAAAAAGAAAACGTCCCGTCCTGCTATTCCGCCGCACTGAAAGTCGCGCTAAAATCGCATCCCGATTCTCTCTCAGGCCAAAATCATCCTCGCCACAGCCCATAGAAATCGCTCTCAAAGGTCTCTCGTGTAACGTCGCTTCTCTCTCTCTCTCTTTCTCTCTCCCTGGCAAGACCGCAAAAGCGATACAAGCCGCATCGCGTCCTCCGGACATTAATTGGCGCGAGATCTTTGTCCCGGCGCGCCGGCTCTCCTATTGTCGTGTCTTTCTCTGTCTCTCTCGCTCGCGCCATAGTTGGCTGGGCTCATTCAGCGGATTAGCCGGCTCTCTCTCTGTCTCACTCGACGCTTACGAGGACGGCGATGTCGCATAGGTTGCGTAATTGCGCCGCGAATTTCAATGGATGCGGGGCGCGCGGGAGTGAAGGTCGAATCGGTAAGCCAAATTGCAGCCGGGCCACCGCGATGCTGGATGTTTCTTGTCCTTTCGCCGAGAGGCGCAAAATGAGCCGTTCGCGGTGAAGAGCAGCCGAGTGCGGATGATGCCTTTTGGACGGGATGAGGTCGGAGAGCGGGGTAATAAGGACCACTTTGGGTTTGTGCTTGCCGATTGATGCTTAATTTTATTTTGTAAACTATGATTTTTTTGTCAAGCCCATATAAAAATTATTAAAACTTCAAAATGAAAAAAATTATGCTTAGTTTTTTGAAAAATTATGTTACAATAGTAATTATAATTTTAGATATAAATGTTTGATATTATTCAAAACACTCTTACTCATACCATTTTTGTAAAAATTAAAATAATTTAGTAAGTTTGTAAAATTGTTCAAGATAATTCGCATCTATGCGCATACATCTTTATGCGTAAGTGCAATTCCTTTTTTAAAGAATTTTTATATGCATAATATTTTTTATCCATTGTGAAGATAATGATAAGCAATTAGATAATTAAGGGAGTGTCATACTTTTCAGTCATGGATTTCTTGAAACTTCAGTACTTATAAATGTTTTGAAGTACGAGGATCTGAAAGAAATCAGAATAGTGCTGTGTAATTCTTTAACATAGTCAAGTTATGGTCATTTTTATTAGTTAAGTGAATGCTACCCTCAATACCTACACTTAAAAAATAAAAAAAAGAACTTCTCTTACTCACTGATTAATTTCATTAATCCATTAAACTTCACATACTCTCACCTTATAAACCGCATTCAGTAAAACAAAAATTCTCTACGAAACAACTATATCCCTCCTAAAAAATCAGCAATACCGTTAAGGACCGAGCGGGCCATTAGCATCCACGGCCACCTCGCACCCTTACCTAATGTCGTTCCGAAGTTGGCCGCGCGCTTACAGGTACCCTTGCAGCCCAGTATCATTGATTTTGCTAAGCGCAATATTCCAACGCCACTGCTGCCGCTGCAGCACCTAAGCTTTCCACGCTGAAACTTGGAACGAAACTTGGCCCAAGTCTTGGAATAGGCGACGATCATTTTGCGGTGCGTGCATGTACACACAGAGAGCCGGGGCTCGCGCGCGTACTTGACCATTAGACGCGAGAGCATCGGGGACAGCGCTGACCAACGTCCGCGCGCAAGCTGAGGAAGTTCCGGGAGAGTGAGAGAGAGGGAGAAGCATTTGGGTACAAATATCGTTAGCGCTGCGCTTCGTATATCGTCGAGGACGCCGGTAATTTTGTCGACAACAGTTTGCCCAACAACGCGCCGTGGCTGCATGGACGCGCCATCTGGGCAAACGCAGAGCTTGCGATGCATTAATCGTAATTGATAAAATGCAGGGGACGCGGTTAAAAATTGGCTTTTGGACGCTGAAAGGAGAATTCGAAAGAGAGTTTTTGAAGTGATAAGATTAAATTAAGGTTGTGTTTTATTTTGAGGAACTTATACCTTTAGTGATAATTTATATCAAGGAAATAGATGAATTTTAAGATAATCTATCATGAAAATGTTATTGCTTTCTTATAGTATTTATTTCCCTAAACCTCTACTACCCTAAACTACCTTTATTACCCTAAACTTTATTTCTCGATGCTAATTAATATATAACTTTTTTAAATAACAACAATCAAAAAGTTTAAAAAATGTCAGAAACTAATTTATTAGTTACTAATTTAAATATTATTGTTTTTAACAGAAAGACTTTTGCGCACAAGTATAAATTTAAATAGTGAAAATCAGCCTAAAGCGACTGTCATTACCCGCGCGTTTCTTTTTATTACGCTTCGCAGCTAGCTCCTCTCTCCCAAGTGTTTCCAAATGGCTTCAATCTTAATTAAAACAGCGACCGATTAAGCTTATAGGGTGCACCCTTCCAGTACCCCCGCGCTCTCGCAGACGGCAATAAGGTGCAGCGATGGCCGAGCGAGCCGGCTAATTGCGATTGGTCCGCAGGCGAAAAACAAAGACGCCGTGGAAGGATCGACGAAGACGGAGGATTAAAAAATGTATCGGCGATAGCGAGAGGCCGATCGATCGGCACAAGAATGCAGGTTATGCATTAGCGAGGCCAGGGAGGAAAGTGCGTAGGAGGAGGGAAATCCAAGTAATTAACAACTTTTTGAAGCCGAGGATAATCTCCGGACGGATTCCCTTCGTTTGCCCGAAAGAGTTTTACCTTCGTCGACGTCGTTGTCGCTAAGCCGTGACCATTTGCCTGTCGAGCCTCGACGGTCCTTCACATCCTTCCTCCCGATTTTATCTTTCTCCTGGGCCTCTCTCGCTCTATCCTGAATACACTGGTGCTCGAGAGCGAGAGAGGGGCTTCGTGACTCCGGCGCTTCGCCTGTTTATAATTAAACTTTTTCCTCCGGCGCTCGTTCGCTCTTCTCGCTCGTGTACGCTCGTCGTCGGTCTTGTACGTTTGCCGGGTCCTTAGTGATTCTAATTGTCGACAAGCTGCCGCTGCCGCCCTTCTGCAAGAGCTGACTTTCTCTTCTTTTTTCGCTCTCCATCTTCTCTCTCTCTCTCTCTCTCTCTCTCTCTCTCTCTCGCTTTCTCTGTCATTCTTTTTCTTTCTGCTGTTCGCTTTCGGAGATTAGAGGACTTTTTCCATGCAGCTAGGAAAAATCGAGAGCGAGAGAGATGAGAGGGGGAGGTAGAGAGAACGGGAGAAAGGGAAAGAGACGGTGAAGTTAAGCAATCGATTTTATTTGAGCATTAAGAAAAGGCTCTCTTCGTAAGTCCTTCTCCATGTTTTTATTTATTTTATATTTTCCGGTTTAAGTACACTTTGCTAAGTTTTGTTTCGAGCATGGGCTTAAGCTTTGTTTGATAATTTCAAAGAGAACATAAGTTGTAAATATTGATTAGCTGGGTAAAAAATTAATCTGCCGTGTATGATCGTCATACCGAAATTCAAGTATACAATAAGAATAAAACTTCAGCTCACATACATTTGTTAATGAATCGTATCATTGTCAAGAAATCAACATCTTGACAGTAAGAATTCACCAAAACTCACTTAACAATCGTCACTGTTAAAAATACATTTGAATAGCAACTAACGCCCCTCTACTGTTTCTTCCTTCCTTTTATCCTACGCACTCCAAAGCGAAGCTCACATAACGCCTCACAACAGAAGGGGCAGGAGGAGGAAATAACAACGACGGATGGTTCTTCCATTGTCGACTGGCTGTTAATTAGGTATCTAGACGCTCGCCCGCGAAATTGCAGCCTTATAAACGCGCGCCACGTACGCGAGCAACTCCGCTCTCGTTCGTCTCTCGTATTGTGTATTTTGTTCCTCGTAGCTCTCTCCGCGCCTCTGTACGGTTTATACGATTATTACCGTGACGCCTAGGCGCGCGCGTCGAAATTTTGCGGCCTGTAAAGCGATATTATTGCGATACACGCACGTGTGATGTGAATATAATGCGAAAGAGTGGAGAATCTGCTGTTTGTTTGTAGTTATGCGATTTCTGTTATAAGATGAATGCGAGAATTGAGACATATTGTGGAAAGTATATTTATAGCTGTAATATTATTATTGCATTTTTCGTAATGTTAAAATTCTTCTATATATATGAGCAAATCCACAAAAAATTCCTTTAGCGATTCCAAAAACTTCAGAAAAAGAAAAAAAAATTGAGCTACATCGGGCGACTTTTTTTTCTTGTTCTATGGGTTATATATTGGACAAAATAAATACTCTACACACGATTTTTAAAAACTTATTTTTTTTTATGAACCAATTAAGATTTTAATCAAAAAGGTAAAAGTGCGTTTTATTCGTTATTTTGCGTCTAACAAAATTTCGTATCAAATCTCTCCAAGTTAATATTTTTCGACGCGCCAAAAAACATTTTAGAGCATTTTAAAATATAAAATAAGAGCTTTAAAATGAGCCAATATAAGTTGAAAATCATTAAGTTGAAGAGCTAGGGCAGAGATTTGAAAAAATGATAATATTCGAGAAATCGAAAATTCTGTACTAAATTCCGCATAATCCTACTTCATCAATTTACGGACCAAAAATTGACGTTATATCACTGAGTGAACATAATTATTCGTTAATTAAATAAGTTAACAGAGCGGTTGATTTTATAATACATCTTATATTTTAAAATATACACTCTTTAATATTTCTTATTAGTTATGTTTATTTTATGGAACAAAATAATTTTATTTGTAAATTATTTATGCGTTTTTTATTTTTAGAATAGTCTAGATTAAGTAAGTTAAAAGATATGTTAGGCTTATAGCTGGTTATGGAGGTTAGTGCGATACAATCGTATTCAAAAGTTAATTTTATTTTCATTAACTATTTTATACAATGTATGTTCATATTTTTACATTTACAGGCATCTTAAGGTAATAACGAGCAAACTCATTTAAAATTCTATTACTGGAAACCTTCCTTTTTTTTTTATTTTAAGTAAATAGTTTATACATAATTTTATTTTTAGTAACTTGATATTAAAATTATCTGACTAATATTTATAATAGTGTGTACTATTCTTAACGTTATATAATATAATTCAAAGTCAAAATAAAAAATTCTATAAAATCTTAAAGTATAATTATATATAATAATATTTATTTGCATTTATGTAAGCGTTTATTATATATCAAATAAATAAATACTTCACTATTCATTTTGTAATGTATTTATGTAAAACATGTGTACTGTTAGTTTCCTGTAATCTCTTTTTAAGTTAAGTATTAATTTTAATCATTATTTAAAATTATTATTTATAATTATTTTTTTGTATCATTGTTTATTATTCCGATTATTTTTTTAATTACTGCAAAACAAACACAAACGTATAATTGTAAACTTTCAATATTTTTCTTAAGTTTTTTCAGCATTTACCTTTGGAAACTAACGATTTTCGGAAAATCGATCTCAGCGCCGACTAGAAGAGTAAATTGAAATTTTTATTACGGAGACGGGATTAAAATTTGATCGGCATTGTTTGAGAGAAAAAGGGATTAACCAATAGGAAGTGAGTCGCCACATAAAATCAGGTGGTGGGGAGGATCCCTGTGCCTAGTGCAGCTCCAGTATAAAAGCACCGGATCGGGCCCAAATAGTCAGTTCTTGTACAGGCCATGCTGGCGCCTGTTTCTCATCGGTTATTTCGCACTTATTTTTAAGTCTCTTCAAGTTTCAGCATTATATTTGCTATCGGGTTATCTGTATAAATTACTAAATTAATATAAAAGATTTTTTTTGTTAAATTTTTTGCTTGAATGCTAGTAATTCTAATGTTAGGTTGTTGTAATCTAGAGTATTTATTAAGTGCGGTTGGAGAATTTGAGTCTCCTGAACCGCACTCGATTTCTGGAGACTGGGGGAGTTTCCCTGGTTCCTTTCATTAAATTGTTTCCTTCTGCA
>UELX01003337.1:0-24088 GCA_900480035.1 Eupelmus urozonus | reverse complement strand
ATACCTGCGTAGAAAAGTGTACAAAAGTGTATAAAAATGTACATAGATGTACACAAAATGTACAAAAATTAAAATTTTCGGTCTCAATTGGCTCGTTTTTATACATTTTTATACATTTATAAATACTTTTATACATTTTTGTACATTTTTGCACATTCGTCTGCATTTCCATTTTTTTTACTAGGGATTGAAGGCCATCTTACATTTTTATGTATTATTTTATTACAATTTGAATATGTTTGGGAGATATTAGTGTTCGCGGTTATTATACGCAGGGCTACTTTTTTACGTACTAAAAAAAATATCTTATTGCCTAGTTGCTAGTTGTGATTAAAGAAAAATAAAATGACAAGATATTTTTTCAAAATTGCATATTCAATAAAAAAAAGATGACTTTATAATTATTAAAGACCTCCAATCTTCTACAATTTTTTTATTTACGTAAATGTTGATGTTTGTTGTAAAATTAGAACACGTGAATCATTTTGATTGAAACACTTAAAAATAACTTCTATTTTGTAAGCGACCTTCACGTTCACGTAAATATGCGCTTCACGTGATACTGATTGCTAAGTGTACAGATAAATTAGATTATAAATGGCCAACGATATTACGCCGTTTCCATTAAAACGAGCAGTTGTGCCGTATACGATAGATATTCGGGTCTGTCGAATTACCAATGACGGGATCTAACCTAGTACGCACGACAGTTTTGGTTTCTACAACACGCAAATTCAATATTTATATTTTAATAAATTCCTTTCTAAAAAAATGAAGAGAAGTAGAATATATTTTGTTTATATGTAATAAATTATAATTATTGAAAATTATAATAAACAACTATATCTGTGTAAAGTAACAATAATTAAACTAATCAATAGAACGCTAGTAAAAACAAAATTGTCGACGAACCCAATATTCTCAAACAAAAAAATTCCATTAGGCCTTCTCACACAGAAAACAAAAAAAAGCAAGGGACCTTTGGTGCTAACGCGAGTCCCGACTCCTTAAAGCTCATTCAGCAGCGGCGAAGGTCAACCGCACAGAAACAAAATTACCGTCAACTTTCGTCGTCGTCGCGCCGACGTCGCCGCTTATCGATGGGGACCAAAAGGCGTTGATTTGATTTCCAAGTCGACTCTCGCTTCCAATCCGATAGTTCGGAACCTCTTAGACACACCTGGCGTTGTCGACTTTCTTACCCCTCCCCAGCTCTCTTCCTCTCTCTCTCTCTCTCTCTCTCTCTCTCTCTCTCTCTCAAACTCCGCGTAAAACTTTGGCAATTAGGTTCGGGCCTCTCCCCATGCTAACCCTGTAAAAAATTGTCGGTCCTGAAAGATCGGTCTGAAGTTAAAGGAATAAATAAGGAGTCGTTTTGAAGTTTTAAAATCTTATTAGAGCTGCGCGCGTTAATCTTCGAGGAACTGGAAATTGTGATTTCGGCTTTGACAAAGATAAAGCAGTTAAATGTTTTTGTTAAATTGAATATTGTGTCATTAAAAAAATTTGAGTGTACGTTTAAAAAATACGTTGTTAATATTTTTCTGTGAATAATACTAATTGTTTTGATCTTTATTTGAACGAGAAATCATTTATAACGATTGTATTTCCAAATTGACGTTTGTCAATGCATTTTATTTCATTATTTTACTAAGAAATAGATGAGATTGTAATCTTACAGATCTACTGATAGAAAAATGTGATTGGCACTACTGCGAATATGCACTGTTACTCATTTTATTTATATGTAACATGGATGTACATATATGTTTATTATCAATTTTTGTATAATTTAAAAGAAACTTGAAGAGTTTATTTCAACGTAGAAATTATGTATTTGCAATAAAATTTTATTATATTTTGAAAGTTTCTCAATGATGAATTAATAATACTTTTATATGTATGGTGCTAGATGTACTTTCAAAGAATTATTAATACGTATTTCGAACAGTTTTACGACTTCTGCGGAAGTACGAAAACTATAGCTGCTTGCAATAATAGGAATTTTCTGTTAGTTAATATGCGATAATAAAATAATGACAAAAATGAGGTATGTTTGCGAACAGAATTTATTTATTAATAATTACAAAATATAATACAAATCTTAAATCTATTTGAAAATATCATACTATCACATTATGTATACTGTCAATTTTATAATGAAATAAACTCTGTTATCCTTTGATGCAATTGTAGATAAGGGTTTCACATTAATGTAAACTAATCAAATTTAATGAAAAATTAACCTGCCATTTCAGCTGTAGATCGTCGCTCTTCTCAGGTTACACAAGTGTAATAAAGGTAATAGTCATAATATAGAATTAACATCAAAATTTGCATATATTGCATTCTTTGAGTTTTGCAATTATTATAACGAAACAAAACAATGAGATAAACAAATGCAAAATGTGCAAATTTCGAATTTAATTCTATATTAAGACTATTAAGTTTATTATATTTGTGTAGCCTAAGAGGTAGGCGAATCGTTCAGGAAACGGCGCTAATTTTTTATTAAATTTAATTGATTTGCATTATCGTGAAACCTTCATCTACTACCGATTTCATTTTTTATTTAATTCTTCATCGAGTAGCCTAATTACATCTTTTAATTGCGCGATTCGAACAGAATCCTCGCAGTTTAGCAGCCACTCTAAATATGGATTTTCGTTAGCAATTGTTTTTAAATCAGTCACGGTATATTTGTTGCCTTTAATTGTTATCTGATTTTTATCATTATTTAATGCTGAATGACTACTGGAAATAACACCCACTGATGATGTCGAAGCCGTAGCTTCTTCTTCTTCGAGTTGTGGCCTTTTTGAAGTTGCAGTACATTTTTTTCCTTTCAATGTTTTTTGGTTTTCACCATTATGAAGTGCTGGTGTATTATTGGGAATAACTCCCTCTGATGCAATCACATTTATACCACTTTCCTCCACCCTCGATTGTTTTGAAGTAGATCCTTCTGAAATTAATAATGAAAGCAGGTTACATATTTGATAAATACTAAGAAACTTTTTAGAAAATCTACATAACAAATTTTAAAACAATTAAAGCAGAATATGAAGATCATTCAAGTTTACTTTCTATGCTTTTTAATTTTTCTGTAGTATAAATTTATCAAATATTGTACAGAAATAACTATAAAATTATACGAACCTTTAGATGCTTCTTTTACATCATTAATTTTTCGTTTAACAATTTTGTCAGAAGCCTTTCGCCAACCCCGGAGGGTGCTTTCTGGTACTGACAATATCCTAGATATTTCCGTATTTGATTTTCCATTATCAAATAAAGTCCTTGCCTCTTCCTTTATTGCTAAATCATATGATCTTGTAGTCCTCCTTGCTTTGGTTTCCACATTAATGAAACTTTCAAAATTTTTATTTACATCTGGAGAAGCTTTTTGTGAAGATTTACAAAAGTTTGACTTAAGGCTCTTTCCAGTGATGGTTTGATCCTCTTTTAAAGCTGCTTCTACAGTGGTACAAGTTGGGAACGGTTTCGAGTTCAAATTCTTACTAGCTTCCATCTTGTGATATTCGAAGATTAATCAGCAAAAAATTATGAATAGTAAGTAGATCAAGTAACCTTTTCCAAGACGTTGGAGAAGCTCTTGTAGAATAATTTGCTCCATTCGCCATACGGCTCTTATATATGATAGCAAAGTACTTTACCCACAGCCTTTTAAGGGATAATTAAGCAGCGCCCTCTGCTGGTAGGTATAGGGTAGCTTGAAAATTTCTTAGAATTAACGTGCTATAATATTCGGCGAAATGACGTGTTTGAACATGATTTTAGAAAACTTTCAGTTTTGATTTAAGATACAACTTCCTTTTTCATTTCTGCTTTTTTCAAATATGATTTTATTTATTTATATAATTGAATTCATCACGAATGATGGTATAGGTTGTATATGCACTGAGTAAAATGTAGAATATCTTCTTAAATTTACATAATTTTTAAACAATTAGCATACATTTTTAATACTTTTGTTTAAATTTTCGGTATCATTTTAATTAATTAAATTAAAAGATATGAGGCATTATATAATTATAATATACAATATTATTGTTACAACATATCACTATAGCATTATTTTTTTTCGCTTCAGAAAATTAAAAATATTATAAATACACATAAACGGTCTCTAGACAATTTTAGTATATTTATAATATTTTTAATTTTAAAATGACTTTATATATTTTAATGCAAATAAAAGCATTTTCATATAAAAGTCTTAGAAATAAAAGTAAAAAAGTTGCAGGATTAAATGAAATAAAATATTTTTATCTATAACTGTAGAAGCAAGGACAGCATACGCGCTCGACATATATGCTGCTCTATTTACTAAATGTAATTTAAGATTTTTTAGTAAACCCCGACGAAAAGGGGATCTTTTTCTTCATACCTAAAAAAAATCGTTCCACACAAACCGGAATCCGTGGTTTCAGCTCGGACCACTAGGTAATGAAGCCATCTCACATGCTCAGAGTGATTTATTCCTAGGAAAATAGCACAATACTTTATTCTCGTCTGATAAAAAGTAAAGAGTCATTTTTAATAGGATCGAATCGAGAGAATAAAAAATATATGAAATTAAAATTGCTTTCAAATTGATCATTGTTCCAATTTTAATAACCAAAGTTTTGATTGAAAATTCGACTTTCATTGAAAAAGAACTTATTAAGACTAAACTTACAAAATAGAACCACTATCTAAGTCAATTAGCTCTAAAATAGATTACTTAAGGAGAGTCAGTACAAAAAACGTTATTTGTTTTATTGGCCTTAGCATTATTAATAATAATTAATTGTTAATACATATTTTCAAATTTTCATGTCCTGGCACACTAAGACAATGTTCTTATCTATTGTTTTAATCAAAGTTGAAATCATTTTGTTAAAAATTGAAGTTAAAAAACGAGAAATAAGAATTTCTCTCTGATATACTTTGGAATAAAATTTTGATTCCGTATTTCTCGTTTTTTGATTTTAATTTTTAAAAAATGATTTCAACTTCGATTAAAACAATAGATAAGAACATTATCTTTGTGTGTCAGGACATCAAAATTTGTAAATATGCAATTATTATTATGAATAATGCTAAGGTAAATAAAACAAGGAACGTTTTTTGTATTGATTCCCCTCAATTTTGTATAGTATTTTATTTATTTCATTTTTATGTAGATAATTAAAATATTTTCTACTTTAAAAGTAACTAATTCGGTACACAATAATAGTATCTGTTTTGTATTTGTTTTGTAAAACAACACAAGAATAAACGTATCATAATTTTTGTCTTTTACACAATTACCAAAATTCCATATTCTTATTTAAATTTCCATATTCCATTACATATGGTTAGACACTTGGAGAAGAGTAAAAAAATTATTAAACTGTGTTTTAGATAGAGATAGTAGACTATATTTTTGAATCGAATTTATAGAGCATTTTCTAGAGTCGTTCTGTATCGACCTGCATCACTGCGAGATGTAGTGCACCGAGGTGTACAGCTAGGAGTATAAGCCCTTGATAACTCACATAGTCAAGATGTGGAAGGAGAAAACCGTAGTATTTTGGCAATAGTCTCTTCATACACAGACAAATTTACTGAACGCAAATCTCGAGAATAGCATCCGCTGCTTAGAAGCTAAAAAAATGCCTGGACCGCCATAGACCTGAGGTAGCCAAAATATTTGTTGATAACGATATTGATCACTTTACCGAGTCATAAACATAAGGCCTTATATCTTAGGTTTGACTCCATATTCTCTAAGTTTTATATTTTTGCCTTCAAATGATCTAAGAAATAATTATTACATTTTATAATAATTAATTTTATTTAATACGCTTACTTTTTCACAACTAACCAGTGCATTATAAATTGCTTTCAATAAATTATAATTAAATAAATCATTATTTCTTATCTCTTGTGTTTGTAGTACTTGGTCAAAAAGATCCACTTTTTGCCCTTAATATACAAAAATTATAATTTATTTTGAAGCATTATTATTTTTATTTTTTTTAACATATTTAGGATTCATATTGCGAATAAACTGAAATTCGATATACTTATCTACATAGTATGAAAATAAAAATAAAAATTATATATTATATATACAAATTTATTTTGTAAAACTCGAGTTAAATAAAACTTTAATTTTAAATAATTATTTCAGCAAAGGTACCTCTCCTTAAAAATACAAGAGCTCCAAAATAGGGATGTGTTCTAGACAGATACGCCCTAAAATAATCCCTTCACTAAAATTCTTTTTATAAAACCATCATCGATCAATAAAGATTTAACTAATTGCCTGGATCATCTAAATAATTACATACTATAAAAAGCTCAATATCGAATTCCAAGTGGGGTCAAACTACTTCGATGGGTATGACTTAAGGATTAACTTTTCCGCTTGACTTTGCATCAGGCAATAATTCGCCTCATGCTTCGAGTTTGTAGGAGCTTTTAATTCATCGACGCGTTCGGTGAGCAAATATCGTTACGGCCGAGCTTTTATAAAGATTAACGTACAAAAGTGAGAGAACTTACCCTTGAATGGCAAAAGGGATTAATCGCAGCTTTACAAGGAAAACCCTCTTTGAATTCATTTTCAGCGCTGTGAAAAAGAGTCGAAATTATTCAATATCGTAAGTTATAAAATAATTTTATTTTTGAAAAAGGGATTGAATAATCCTCTTAATGTAAAAGCTTGCTCAAATTTACGTTAGTTATGTTTATTTCTATTCTCCGAATTCCGTAAATTAATAAAGTTTTATTAAGAAACTTTTGTGCAAATTTCTGTTACAAATTTTAATTGGGAAATAAAATATTGACGTTTAAAAAGCTTTTACCTATTTTTGATGCCATTAATATAACTTTGTTTAGTTTTTCACGTCTGGTAGTTACAATCAGAATTAAATGAGTTTCACGTAGACTAGTTATAATAAGTTTTTTTTATAGATTTATGGAATTTGTTGTTTAAACATTTTTATTTATTGTCCATCAAATTACTAGTTTTAGAAAATTAAAAAACACTTTATCATTAGTATTCAGTATATTCATTAGATTTATAGTTATTTGTTTGAATAAGTATTTTAATTGACTCTGATTTAATCAAATAACCGATACTTACCGATCGCTAATTAACTATAATTAAACTAAATTTAATTTCAAATGTATTTCAAAATATTACATTGACCTGTCTGCAAATAACCTCGCAATTAAAACAGTGTTTATGGGTCGTACTTTTTGCTCGCATTAAACCTGTCGAAATTCCAATCGAAACTCTAACTCTCAATATTTAGCAAGTAAATCAGAGTGTCGAATTAACGAAATTCAATCGTCCGTCCTAGCCTTTGCAAAATTAACGCGTATCCAAATAAATGGTGTCACGTCCACCGTATTAAAGCCTCTCTCTTTCTCTCATTCTTGCTCATTCGCTCACTCCAAACACAACGACATTTACACATTGTATTCTCCGGCGCCCGTTTTATAAGTGATTAATTTATTTTGCTTTTCCTCGTGTTTCCTGGCCTTCCCGGCCGGCAGCCCCTCGAGCGCGAAATCGCGTCCGTGATTTTCCGAAGCGTAACCGTCCGAACGAAGGAGGAAAAAGTTGGGCGCGCCAGCGCGCACTTTTTCAATAAAACGCCCGCTCTTCCTCTACTTCTGCGAAAAATAACGCCGGATGGAATAAAAAGAGCGCGTAAACGGAGAAAAAAGGGCGAGCGTCGCACGCAATTAAAAAGTTTCTCTCTCTACGGTAGGAAGAGGGAAAGGGAGTGGGAAAGTAGAAAAGGTCACGCTATACTCAGTAAGCGCGTTTTAATGACTCGTGCAAGATGAATCGCGCGTAAAAATCCAAAGTTAACTAGGAAATTAGCGCAGAAGCAGCCTTAAAAATCATCGTTATTAAACGATGGCAATGAGGCTGGTGGATTTCGAGTGTGCATCTAGTGCTACTTGGGAAATTTGTTGGTACTAAATCGGAAAACGAACTGAGGGGTTTGTTTGCTCCTCTATTCTACGGTAGTGATTTTAAAAGGTATTTGTGGAATTCTAAGAAGCTTTGTTTCTCTCGCTCGCTCCCTTGCTTTCTCGTTCTCAGGGTTTTACCAGAAGTGTTCTTACCAGAGGGGATACTTTAAAGGTATTTGCGTTCTGGAGCTTTTATAGAGTTGTGTTGTTTGATTCAATTAAGGTAATGGAGTAATTGTTATTTTAAAGACATAGTGTTTTTGACACATATCAAATATCTCCAATTTATAAGTTGCGTTTGTCATGATCGTACTATAATAAAATTAAGGTATACATAATCCATATTTCATTTATCTTTGTGCAACTCTTTTATCATATTGGTATTATAAAAATTTTTAGTCAGATCGGAAGTTGAATATATAATTGAATTATACTCTAAACTAATAAATCAAGATATCCAAAAATATATTCAATAGCAATCATCTTGATGGCTCATGATTTCAGAAATTTAAAATAATAATTTACTTTTAAAGTTTAAGTAGTTTAACGTACATTTATGTTAAGATCAAGTCGTTTCAATTAAAAATATTAATTGAAAAATTGTATTTGATTGAGAATTCATGCTAAATTTAGAACTGTAACAAAAAATAAATTTAAAAATTTTAATATTTTATCTTGCTTTAATATAAATTTATAAAAATTACTTTAGGATTTAAAAATTTTTTGTATTCTCTCTGTAAATACCCGTAGCTAGTGCAACTTTACTGGGTGAGAAATAATTCAAAAAATAAACAAAAATATGTTATATTGTTTTTTTAAGTATTAAAAAAATGGAAACGAAAAAATGCACAACTTTACTCTTTTCTTTCTTGCATTGAACTACATGTTCTAAAGGATACTTTTGTTGTTATTTATAATGATCCTTATTAAAATACGTGCACGTTATCTAGAGCTATTTTGTTATATATATAATTATTATAGGACATTAAACTTAATATCATTATACCACAAATAAACTATATATTATATTTTCGACAGTTTAAAGTAAAAGAATTTTAAACAATGTTCGTGTCCTGTTTTTCCTAATAGGTATTTATTATATTTTTTATAAATCAGATATTCTGATATGCGACTACGTAACAGTTTCTGTCAGACCTGTTATTTCGGTTTTTTTTTTCAACTTTTGTCACTCGAATTGCGTTTATGACTTATTCTCTATTTGGGAATTTCATTGTATATACGCGGACACATAAATTTTTCACATGCGTTCATTCTTTTCCAATTTTTTCCTATAATTTTCCCCAGCCTGTCACATTTATCATTTCCGTTTTCTCCCCATCTCTACTCCTCATTATATGCTGCTCCATTCTCGCTCTTTTTCTAACTTTTCAATAGCTGACTAGTACAGCTGTCCAATTAACCTTTTTAAGTTGATATGAGTAAACAAAAGTCAATATTTTTCTGTTCTTTGTTTATTTAATTATACTATTATAAATAATTGATGAATTCAAATGTATTTATTTTAAATAAAACCATTATTTATTCTACGTTATCTAAACAACGTCAAACAGACTGAAGTAAACATCGATAACGATCTGACTTTCTTGACATTTTCAAAACATCTTTAAAACGAATAACATTATCAAAAAAAAAATTCCACAAAACTTCACCCTAACAATTAATGACCTTACTCCTGTCAACGCTTCATTGGGAAGATTGGCAAGTGTCTCTCTCTCTCTCTCTTCCTCTCACGCACATACCTCCTAAAAAAATTACACCCCTTAAAAGCTCGTGCACAAACCAAAACTCACGCCCTGCTTTTCCAACCCAGAAATGCTACATCCAGGGGGCGGCGAGAGAGGGGAACTCTTCCCTCACCTTTCGTGAGTAGCCAGGCACTTGACGCTTGACAAATACGATTACTCGTCATATATCTCTCCATCTCACACTCTTCTCTCTCTCTCTCTCTCTCTCTCTCTCTCTCTCTCTCTCTCTCTCTCATTCACTCTCACTCTCTCTCTCTCTCTCATTCCCTCTCTCTCTCTCTCTCCTTGTCGCCCCTCCAGTACACTCAAGCCTTCGACCCGCTGCCCCACATATTGAGTCCCTCGAGCTCTGGCACACATACCCCCCTCCTCTCCTTCTCTCTCTGTCTCTGTTTCTCTCTCCCTCTCTGTATTATACACGAGGCTGGCGTGTTTTCTCTCGCTCGGTCTTGAGAGCGTGTTGGCTACGTATGTGCATGGGGTCGCTGATACTTTTGCGCGAGTTCAGTGAGAGGTTTTACTGTGTGTGTTGGAAAAGTGCTGCTTTTGATTAAGTTGTTATGGTGAGAATTAGCTTTATGGGGGATTAGCCGAGCCAAATTGCTTGTTTATCTCGAGTATTTTTCAAAAGCTGTTTTTTCTGTCCTCGGAAAAATATCGTCTTTAAATATTAGAAATCGCTTTTTACAATTAATGAGAAAACGAAAAAGAAAGATTTGAAAAAATTACTCGTCCAACCTCATTACTTCACAACCTAGAAATTATCGTTCTTAATTATTCCATACAACAGAATATTCGAACCTCAGCGCCCCGCAACCCTAACACTAGCCCTAATCAAACGCATCCCCCACGCAAAAAGCAGCTCACCGCCGCCCCGACAATTCAACAGATACCCCTATTTGCGATATCAGCGTGGCTGGAGGGATATCCGATCCGAGCGCATCCAGACCGTCCCGCGCGTATTATTATCTACCTCCGATATCACGCGAGAGTCAGACCCCCCTTCCCGAATCCCTCGGAGAACCGCGAACGTGTGTGCGCAGACTACTGGCGTATTTACACGCTCGCCGCGGAGCGAGCGTATGCGCTCTCCGTATGTATTGTGTGTATAGCCTAGGCACGTGGCCGCGCGCCGATAGACATGTAAATTACAATCTGCGCCGATTCGCCGAGCGAGAAATTCCATTTGCGCGGCCGTGGCTGGAGCGGAGATAAAAGAGAGAGGGGCGGGCGGAAAGGGTGATTTTTCTCGGTAAAGGGGGAATCTCGTTTTGGGCAAAATTGGGCGGAATTTTTCGGGCTCGGGGTCTAATGCCGTTGAAGCGGGAAATTCGGCGCGCGCTGTGTTTTACGCCGGAGGGTTTTTTATGGTTCTCGTTTGGAGGAATATTGAATAAATTAGGGATTTGGATGGGGAAAATTGATTGACAAGGTTTTATGCTACTTGGATTAATTTTGGAAGTTTGTGACACTTTTTGATGGATAAGCTGCTGTAGCTTTTTTGGTAGCTTGTTGTTTTGGGAGGTATTAATTGAATACTAATTATTAAACTGTAAACAATAATTTGTGTCTTAGATGAGATTTTGCGTTTATTCGATAAGGAAGTGATTGAAATTGTGAAAATATAAATATAATATTTTTGTCATAGGGACTTTGTTGATCAGTAGAAAAAATCATATAATTTATTCAAAATATTTGTTTTTTCGTTTTCGATTTATAAAAATCGTTTCTAAGAGCATCATTTAAGAGTTTCGAAAAAGAAGTATTTCTAATAAGCTGTTGAATGTCGATTTTATTTGGTTTTGATTAAACTATTTTCGCTTGAAAATACATCTTAACTTTAATATTCTGTGTAACATAAATGACAAATTTCCCTTTGATAAAAGCTTTTATGAAATACTTGTTTGTTACTAAAATTTGTCATTATGTATATAGTTGTTCGTGCATGAAAGAACTTTAACTGTAGTAAGCTATTTAATTTTTAATTCTTACATAAAAGTTTCATTAAATCCATTAAATACTTGTTGAAAATACGTTTTACAAACAGAGGAAAATGAATTATTAAAAATAAAAAGATCCTCTTTAATCCGAGAAGTATTACTAAATAATATTGTAAAATTACGTATTTAATGAAGTTTTAAATCATATTCGACATTCTTTTCATTGCAGGATTATTTAAAAAAGTTTTTTCAGACTTTATCTTTTCTTTAATTACATTAAAAAAAGAAAAATTAGAAATATTAAAAGATTATTAAATTTTCAGTTATATTATCCCACCAAAACTTATCCGAAATATTAAATATGAATTATTCCAAGCCAACGCAATAATCTAATACATCCAATTTCCATAAACTGAAATCCAACCCTCGCCGCTGGCAATTAACAAATCATTAAAATATCCATCTCCCCCGACTACAAAAAGCCCGATAATTTTCGCTGTCGCAAAAACGAGAAAAGAAGGCGAGAAAATTAAACGCATTTCCCAGCGGTGATTCTTGAATTCCGCGCTCGGAAAGTTTCCTATTTATGCAAGTGTGCGGGCGCAGGCGACACGGCGCCCCACGGCTAATGGTAATGCAGATGGATATCGCCGATGGAAATGCAAAATTTCAGAGCGGAGGGAGGGAGCTGGAGAGAGAAACTGGCAAAGAAGAGAGAGAAAGAGAGAGGGAGAGAGAGAAGGCTTAACTGGACGCTAATGAAATGATCAAGCCATTTCCCCTGGTAAAACGTTCCTCTCGCGCGTGTTGCGCTCATGGCCCGATTCCATCTGCACTCCGTATTCCTCTTTTCCCCCAGCGCCATTTCTCTTCCTGCCCTGCTGTGTATGGCTTTCTCTCTTTTATCTTTGTATTAGTATGTATCTTTTTAATTTTTGATGAAACGAAGTTATTATGTATATTCAATGCAAGTTTGTGCGTGTGGAATGCTTGTTATTAAAGACTTGAAATCTGTTGCATCAGCGTTTCTACTTTGATAAAGAAGCATATTTAATAAGACTTAAGGAGGAAACGCAATTTCTGAACTATATTTCTCATAGTCTATTAAGCTACGCTGCTGAAAGCAATTAAAAGTAACGGTTGTCTATATCATAAACTAAAATTACGATGGTAAAAAAAAGTTAATAAATAAATAAATTGACCTAAAGATTGATCTAAAATACGTACTGAAGTAGGTACGTTCACAACGTTTATTTTTATTCACGCCAGCATCTTTTTCGTCTCTCTTATTTCTCGCGCAATTTATGAATTCTCCCCTCGTTCTTTTCTCGTTTTCTGTATGTTGATCCTTTTCATTACTACAAACCATATTTTCCGCCTCACTTATTCGCACATTTCGATTTTTCCTATCTTTTCGCTCACTGATGTTTTGCTTCCCTCTCGTAAACTAAAAACGACCAGTGAACCGCATTGTCCTCCACTTACCCAGATGTCAAAATGTTAATTAAGCAACTGTCTCTTCTAACTAAATAAAAACTTAAAGTGAATCTAAATGTGCCTCATTAAGATTCATGAGTTCTTAGCAGTAGTTTGTTTTTGGTGAACAAGTTTGAATTTTTAGTTTAATTTTAATGAATAATCGAATGAATTTTTTAAATCAATTTTGTATTACTATCATTTGAAACAAAAGAGTATAGCTTATTATAAAGGATATCAAATAAAAATAATTGAGGTTGTCAAAGTTATTCGATTTTTAAATTTCAACATTATAACGAACCAGATTTTTCTGTGGCTCCTCAACGACCACAACAAAGTTTTTTATTGTTCGATGCTTGACCCGAGACAATAGCTTTTTTATTCTTGGATGAAATAGGGAGCTTGCGGGCTAGCTATTTTTTGCCTGCACTCGACTCGAGAGTGCAATAGACTTCCTGATGGGCAGCCAAGGAGCTTAGTCAACTAAAACTAGCTTGTGGTATTTAGTTGGGTTGGAGGTTCGTTCAATGGAAATTTATTTTTTATTGTTCTCATTTGTGGTATCACCCTTTACGTACTTGTGGTTCGTTTTATTGTTAATTGGGTTGTTTCTGTAGTATTTACATTTCGTTTAATTTCAATCTACTCGTCCGAATTGAATTATTAAGCTAATATTAACTTATAATTATTATGTACTTGGTTTATGTTATAAAAATATTCCAATTTACTTTTCACGTCTAAATTGATCGTACTATTTCGATGTTAATAAATAGAAGATATAATTGCATTTTATTATAATTTATAAAGATCATAAGAATAAATTTTTCTATCTTAATAAATATACTTCTTTAGAAAATGGAGAAATTAAAAATAGTCAATGTTTGTTTATTGATTCAATTTTTGAGTATGTTTTTGCCCTGATAATTATTTATAATTTGAGCAAAAAATCACGAAAAGAAAATAAAAAATTTATTTGCGTGAACGATAAATAAGTCTTGGGCACGAATATACGTAGATTTAATCTGTAGGATACAGGAACATGAACTTTAATAATTTTTAAAAAATCCGTAAATGCTTTACCCATGTATTTTATACGTAAACTACGCAACAAATTTTCAACAAACTTTCAGACTTTTTGATCATAGTCACTACAAAAGCAAAGCCTCTGAGCTTCTCTTCACAAATAGTTATATTACTGTAGTTAATAACAGTATGAAGTATTTAATACTCAAAATCACATATTAGTTGAAGTACGATATAAAAGCGAAAATAGAGATGCAACGTAATGAAACACGCCAACGTAAATAAGTTAAGAGACATAACAAACATCGCGATTTTAGTCGCTGTGAAAATGACTTTGGTAGCTTTCACAATATCTCACAAATTTCATCTATCTCAAATGTTTAAAGTTTAATTGTCTTTTTTAATTAACAATAATAAATACCCTCTCGGCAACAATAACCTTCATCAATCTAAAATTTGAGTTTGCAGCAAAATCTATCATATTATTACACCAAAACCGCACCTACCATTCCCAATACCACATAAACCCAACCCGCCCCCATCAATTCCACTAGCTCGCATAGTCCCCGCTCAGAACAGTTCTACTCAAAGAGCCGATCGATAAAAGAAATTTATTAACAAAGCATCTCTTTGTCCTCGCGGTCTGCATCAAGCGGCAGCCAACCCTCCCTCTCTATCGCGTGTAAAAAGTCCACTATCGGCCTTGCAGCCATTTCAATCAGCTGCGCGTCGCGCACAATGAGCGTGCTAAAATCCAGTGTAGTTTTAATGGGCGGTCAACGCGCGAACAAACGGATTAATTCGCGCGTAAACTGGCTGCCAGGTCCTCGGCGATACGTGAAACCGGATCAGGTGCATGCGCCCAGGGAATCGCGTTACTAATTCTCCATATATTTCTCGCGAGCCTGGCTTGTATACGGAGTGGATGATACGCGCCTGTAAAATGCAGAGATCAACTTTCGCCGCGCGGTTGCTTGAATTATACGATTGTTTGCCGGAAAATGACTCGCGGTGATAATAATCGTACGTTTGAGCGTTTGTAGTCGAGGCGCGAGCGTAATGGTGTAGAATTACAGTGGTGCGAGCAAATTAACTTTTAAGGTAAATATTTTAACGAATTGGTAAAGTTATTTTTTAAGGTTGATGTTTGATGTATTTTGAATCAATCTCTCTAGCTATATGGTTTTAAAATATAGTTTTCTTTTATAGATAAAAAAATTTTTTTCTGACGGTATTTTATTTTAATAGTTTTTCTATTCCAATGCAATTTTATGCATTTTACGTAAAAGTTGGTTAAAAAAATTGTGTAAATTTTGATGAAGTATATTTTTTATTAATGTTTTTTCAGTCAACAACTATACTAATTTAATATTTATAAGCGTTAAAAGAACTATTCCCAAAAAGATATATTTTTTAAAGATTTTTTATATTTGTTTGATGAAAATTGTTTCTTGTTAATAGATTATTGATAAAAAAATGTAATCATTTTAAAATCTACAACTCATAATAACGTTTTTTTTAAAACATTTCCTTAAAACATTACAAAACTTTTTATTGTCTTTCAAAGTAATTTAAAAAATATTTTGAAAATTTTCTTACAAGGATCCATGCTAAATACATCAAAGATTAATTGTAAAAAAGAATTTTTTTTTGATTTGTTAATAGGTTTATATTTAAAATAAACTACTGTCGTTGTTTAAACTACTGTCAGTTTTCACCACTGTGTACCAGATTTGTGAAATTTGAAATATTCATTAATGAAATGTATTTGATCATTTAGTTGATGATATAACTAAAATTTGTATATAAAAGAGAAATATATAGAAAAACATTTTTATTTCTATTTAAATTGCAGAATTCGGACTAAATATTGACTTTTCTACTTATTTGTTCGAATTTTGTTATCTTATTCTTACATTTTATTTCATTTTATCACATCAAGATTATTCTTAATTATATTATAGTTTACGTAATTGTAGTTTTAAATCCATTCATTTAGAAAATTACAAATTAATTCTAATCGTCACAGATTGAACAAGCTTCTTTTGCATCAAGACTTTTATTTCCATATTCTTTGCCATTAGAGCTGAATCATTACTACTTATCCAATAGAACTAACTTTTAATTGGAAAGTTTTTCCTGTAATAATTGGAAAAGTTTCGTAGTTACTGAATTTACTTACAATCTTCTTATCTGCAACCATAATTATATTTCCTGCTGTTACTTCTAAATACAGCCTATTAGAACACACATTGAAAATCTATACTATAGATAATATAAAGTAACAAGCCTACATTACGTTAATTTACAAACATTCATTTAATTCATTATACAATCGAAACACAAACATTTCAATTTCTATTTACTCATCAGGCATTCAAATTAACCCTCATCAACTCCAAGCATGACCCTTGAAAAATATCAATCCTTCCACAGGCGTAAAACCAGTCCATCCTCGAATTTCGCGTAGCGAGAGCGAGCCGGCAGTCAGACGGATGTGCTCGCATAAAATAATTTACTTTTTGAATTATCACGACGGCATTGCGCGTCAAACGCAGCGGCGCGCACTCGCTCTCATAATTATAGCTCGATGTATACATGGCCAGACTGCGCGTATACGCAGAAGCGGCGCGACGGGCCATTGTGACAACGGGGCGGCAGAGCAGCGATCGCCTCGTTTTAAGCGTCGCGCCTCTTTTGTGCAAGTGCGATTATTTACGCTATAATTGCGACGTGTAATTATAATGTCGGGCCCGGCGGAGCACAGTAATTAACGCGAGTAAATAGATTTTATATACTGGGGTGTGATACAGACGCTCGCCCGTAGATCGAGCGCGCGGGGTATTGTTTTGATAATCGAGATTAGGAGCGTAATGGCGCGTTATTTGGAATTAATTGTTGGGGATAAATGCAATGGTTGAATGCAGTTTTTGGGGAATATTTAGATTAATTGTGGGTTTGGGTGATTGCGAAATAATATTGGGTTTATTATAATGATTTTAAGGATGAACAGAATTGCTACTTTTGCGAAATAGGTCAATTCAGGATCCCAGAATTTTTAAATTAACATTTTTAAATTAAGTACTTTAAAATTTATCATTATTTTATAAATACTACATTTTTTTGTTAGTTCATTACTTTGCACGAGCAAAAATCATTTCAAAACCTAAATAATCAATTTCCACACTTATGTCATCAAAAAAGGCTACATGATTTCAAAACTTTCTAAAAGATATTTTTACGGGTTAGTGCATTATTTCCATCAGCATTTATATACTTAACTTTTTTCTAATCATTGATTTTGCATCTTCTGAGATTACAATCGTTAGGTAATATACAGTTGCAGAAAACAGCCTCTCTTCAATCATATTTATGTCGATTCATTAAATAAAACACATGGTTATACGTTACATATAAGAAATACAAACATATTTTGATTTTATTTTACTCTACATACCGGTAATCATTTGTTTTTGCATTTATGATTTGAATTAACCTTATACAAATGTTAGCAGTATATACACTTTAAACTGATACAGATTTGAATTGATCTCATGCAAATGTTAGCAGTACACATATACTTTTCTAGAAAAGTACTAGTTACTTTATTGTTTTTTATATTAATTATACAATTTAATTGTGTGGCAAATTGCAAATGTAGAATAACAATACATTACTAACTGTTAAATCGACCACGTTACTCACGTCAATCATAAATTAATACAACTGGAAATTATTTATTTAAATTTAACATTCACATCACTTTTAAAAAATTATTTTTAATTATAAATAATTTTTTTTTGTATACTATACAACTAATGAAACTATTTAATAATGTGGTATTTTACATCACTACGATAATTCAACACTCATAATACGAGAACTACCCAAACTGGATATATGAATCATAGGCTTCTCTCCTTTCCACCACGCCTCCTCTCTCTACTCCTGTAATTCCACATAGCTCAGAGCTCCACCTCCTCCTGACCTTGCGCCCTCGTGCATCTTTTTGAGCGGGAAAATGCGAGAATGCACCGCGGGAGATCGGCCGGGTGGAATTCATTAACAGGAGACGTTTTAATCTCGGAAAATGCGATGCAATCAACCCTTTAGTTCCACGGAGCGCCGACTTTTCTCTTCCCTTGGGCACCCTCAAATTCCCCGACGAAACTTATAGTCTTTCCCAACTGCACGCTCCTTGGCGCACGATAATTTTTGTTGCACTTTCGTGTCTTGTACTTTTGTGAGCTACCCTCTGTGTGGATCGGTAACTTTTTTTTCTGTTACGTGCTGTTAAAAATGTGTGGGGAATTCAATAGAAATAATTGAAGTTTTTTTCAAGTTCGAATTCGAAAACGAATTTCGGTAACAATTCGATTGAGCACGATTGAAGATTCAATTAAATTTGTGAGTTTTCAGGAATTTTTTTAATGAATTTGAAGTAGAATTTAACTGGAATTTCCAATTACGTTTAATTGGGTGTAACCTCAATTATTTTTATTGAATTTCCGACCAAAATTTCTAACAACAAAGGAGAAATGTCAAATTCAGATTTATATGCAAAAAGGTAATTCTTTTTTTTATAGTCCAGTCTACTATAGTAAAAAATATTCTTCACCTTGAAGATTTTAGAATATTTTTATATCTCTTTTGCTACTCTCCTGATTTTTCTAAAACTAAGCTTTAGCTTGAGCATTTTTCAGAAAAAAAGTAAGTTTTTTGTACATAAGAAGCTTTATCATAAAGTATTTTACACAAAAAATGACAAAGTAGAACTATAGTCGTTTAGTCAGCCGCGCATGAAACAAGAAAAAATATTTTGTGATGATTTTTTATTATAACATTAAAATTGAAAAAACAATAAATTTAATGATCAAACCATCGCTCTAACAAAAAAAATCAATAAAACTCACGAAATTCAAAAGCGCGTAAATCCTCGAAATTCCATCCTCAATTTCCGTCTTCCATGAAAATTCCGCCTCTCACGACATCCACGTCCAAACGTCTAAATCACGATGAATTACAAACATATATCCGCAATCCGATCTCTCTCCGTTCGCGCGCGAAGGCTTCGAATTTTTCAAAACCCTACGCCACGTAAAAAGCTCCCCGGCGCGTTATATACATCCCAAGCGTGCGCGCGCGCCTCGCTGTAAAAGTCCCGGTAATGGAAAGCGGTAAAAACGGGTCGCGAAATTGTAGCGCGCTGATCGATAGCTAACATTTGCACTTGGCGGCTTTAAAGAGGCACAGCTGCTGCCGCCACCGCCGACGCCGCTGCCATCGCCACCAGCGAATATACGTATGGGATGCGCGAGCGCTCGGAGAAGATGCACGAAAGCAATTTACATGTCAATCACCGGCGTGGATTCGATTTGCCGGCCGGGTTAAAAATGCGAGATTTCCCAAGACGATTTGCAGGAGATAGAGAAATATTGTTAATCCACTAGCTGTCGGTTTAATAAAAGCTCTTGCTTCTGGAGTGGGATTGAAAGCGTTGCTGGTTTATCTAAGAGCTTTTATTATTTTTTTTTTCGATTTTTGAACTTTATATATAGTGTAATGTTGAGAGATTGGAGAAGAGAAGTCAATTACGCGAAGTTTTGTTCCTTAAAATAGATGTTGAATTTAAGGCACACGAGAAGGCAATTAGGAGAGATCTATGTGAAGAGACTTTTATTACCTGTGTGCATATTTGAGCAAGTCGACGTCTAGATATTAATGGAATTTTTTCCGTTTTCTTCAGCTTCTTTTTCAACCCTGAGCTTTTCAGTCCGAATTTTAGATTTTGCTTGCTGGTTCAGACTTTTCATAATCATAAACGTAAGTAAATTTTAATATTCTAGAGAAAATATTTTAATTTTATAGAAGGCTTCTTGAGAAAGCAAAAGCATAGAGACTCAAGAAATAGCCATTCACGTCTATTGCAGTATATTGAAAATATTTTATAAAATTTTGTATTTCCAAATATTTTCTTAAAATGCATACGGACCGAGTAGCAGCAGTATACCAAAGAAATATTTTGAAAAGTCGACTATTTTGATGTCTGCTGTAGTTTAGGAAGTTCTCTTTTATATTATTTTTGAATGCTATTCATTCTAACGTCCAATATTTTACTATTTTGATCATTTTATTAGTTTTAGAAAATATTTTATATTATTCATAAATTTTAGACTATATTTTTCTTCACAATTAATATTTATTAAAAAATTCTTCTTTCATAGAAATTCTATGTAGTTTATTTATCAATATCGTTCGACAGTTAATTACAATGCTGTTCAATTAATGCTTGTAATATTAAGGTAATTGCGTAATCATTATTTAGATAAGCATTCTCTAAAGCAAATATTTGCTATAAATCACATGTCAAGTAATTGGTTATCATACATCCTGCCTATAGGCAGAATCAATCTTCCGACCTATAAAGGTCTCTGGGCTGTTACCATCTCGTCAGATGAGTTGTGTAATCTTCGATAAAATAGCTTCGTTTACCCCAATATTCATACGCACTCGTACATTCATCCTTTTTTATTTTATTACATTTCATTTCACCTTCTCACTCAAATTTAAGCGATCACCAAGAAAGGTATCTCCGTGGCCTCCGCTGGGGAATCAAAAAGTATCCAAAATATGAGAAGAGCAGATAAAGTATGTATATACAGGAATATTTCCACATGGCAAAGCCTCCGTGCTCCCTTCTTTTATTCAATCTTTTGTACTTTTTCCGCTTGTTTATATTGACATGATTAGCCCTCGTCCGATATTCGATTTTATGTTAAAGCAATTTTTGTATTCGATTTATGTTTTAGTCTGCTCTGTGATGTGTTTCAATATTCAAGTGGGCCTTTATTTTATAGTATATCTTAAAATTTTACTGTATTAAACTTTATGTTTTTACTCAAAAATCCGCATAAAAGATAAACTTTTAAGAACTCGAAAGCACATATTTTTTAAAAATATAAAATACTTTCATAAAAAATTTTTTAAATAAATGAAAACACGCTTATGATTATTAATTTATACTTAAATAACTCTGCTTTTTATTTTAAAAGATGCACATTAAAAATACATACCAATGTTTCAATTTTAACATTCATACTACATTTTAATATTTGGGGAAAAGTTTTACCTTTTAGGATTAGAATTACTTATGAAAAAATTTGAATTTTTTGGAAAACAAGAAATTATCTTTATATAAAAGTTTCAAAGCTTAAAAAGTATATATCTCCATTGCAAAACATAGGGCTGTCACTATATACGCGATACTTTGATATTCATCCAATTTTCTTCTTTGTTTTACAAGCTTTACATACTTTACTTCATACAGGCATTTACTTTGTTTGTATTAAATGTGAGCATGCAAATTTACTTTTATAACTTTTTCCAAGCAGAAAATGTTGAAAACCTTTTTTAAATATCTTTTAGAATAATTCACATTGTTCACATGAAAGCATGTGTATAACTATGATATATTTTTCCTGTAAAAATATTTACATTGGATTACCAACTGCCTTTTATTACGCTGAAATTTATCGTAATTTGAGCTTGTGAATGTAATTAGTATTTAAATTTTAAAATTTAAATAACTTTCAAAATCAATCCTACGCATTCTTTTCTTTTCCATCTTTTTACTCATAGACAATAAAAAAACAATTTTACACGATGAATTTCTCATACAAATCGACAAACTGTCAGTCCTCAAAAGAAAAGTATCCTCCGTTTGTCAAAAAGCTTCAATAACATCTGCAATTTCGCCAGCAACTTTAAACATCTCCAGAGCAAACTACCAGCCAGTCGCTAGTGCGCCAATTCGTCAATGTATTTCCAATGCGCACCCACGCAGCCTGCTTGCATTATATTCACTCGACTCGCATCTCACACTGCGAGAAAGCTCGCTTTCTCCAACTGAAAATGGCAAAGAAGCCAGGAGAGCGAACCTTCAGCGTCGAGGGGCTCTCGTGCCCTTTGTTTCTTTTCCTCCTTTCCACACAAGAGGGAGAGAAAAGAGCTTGACGCATAAGTGGATTTATGCCCGGCGAACGGAGGCCCGCGAGAAAGTTGGTCGCTGCGCCTCGCACAACGGGGAACACGAGACATCGGGCTAAAAGAGAGGGCTGTCGGCTGTCTAGCTACGTGAAAATATAGCCGGATTGATCCCTAAGAGGTGAATTTGAGTTCGGCGCCCCTGTGCTTTTCTGGAGAAATGGATCGGCTCCAGTGAATCATAACCGTTTCCAAGTGAGCGGGAGGTTGTTAAAAAGCGAATTTTGTTTTTGGAAGAAATTAATGGCGTGCTTGTAAATTTATGTTGGGAATGGTTTATGGAGAACGATATATGTAGTTTTATTCTTTTGGAAAAGGAGTTCTGCCACTTTCGTCCATGTTTTTAATTGAAAAACTTTGTTCGCGAGATACTTAAAAATATATATGGATTATTGTGATGAAAACCGAATGTTTCATTTCCAACAAGTATTATATAAGTAAAACGATTTGACAACTTTTATACGTGTTACTGCTGATGAAAAGCCTATTTAAATACATATAAGACCTCAAAAAATCAAAGCCGAAAAAGAATTGTAGTACCGTATAAATTTCTTTTTTTCGAAAAAGGAAAAGGCAATTTCTTTTTAAAGTCTATGTAAAAGAAATGAGAAAAGTAAATTTTACCTTGAGAATAAAAACTACTTAAAAGATCTTGACTTAGAATAGGAAAAAAATGGTTGACTTCTGCAAGTTGCAATATCTAGCTATATAATTAAATTTTTATAAGTAAATTTCATGTAAAACATTATACTTTAAAATACACGATTGATTTCACACTTCTGAAAAATTTTCACGGTAATCCCTAAATTTAGAAAATATATCGAAAGTACCATAAAAGTATAAGAAGAAAATTAAAAACCAAAGTAAAACATTTTAACTGCCGCATAAAAATAACCTTGAACTTCTCTCAAATTGCTTCAAACAAACACAAACCAAGTTTAAGAAAACACGTATTTACATTTTTACTTGTTTAACTATTACCCAAGTAAGCGTTCAAATTCAGTCCTCGACTTTCTTTCTATTCTTGAACTTTGTAGCCTCGCGAGTTTAAACTTGGCATTGACGGGATGCTCGTGACTGGCGCGAAGCTCGCAGACAAAATACATTCCCTACTCGTTGCCTCTGTAAGTTTTGTGGCGGTATGTCGTGGTGGAAGTCGATGTAGTAACACGCTTCGACAAGAATTGTGCTGTTTCGCTCAATACTTCGAGGGAAACGGATAGCTTCCGGCGTCTTTCTTCGTCGCGCGGGATACGCGATTTTCGAATAAAAAAGCTGGAGATGGCTCGGATTGTGCGTATTGTTGCGGCTTTTACCTCCTTGGTTTTGAGGAATTTGAGCGTTCAATCTAGTTATGAAAGATTATGATACATTTGAGATTGTTTAATCGTATGTCTTATTTTTTCGCTTTCTGCAATATTAAAGTATGAGAGTTATTTAGAGTTTTATTACAATGACTTTTTTGATGAAAATTTTGATGAAAAATTAAAATTAATGATACTGAATATTTTTAGGTGAGACTGAATTTATATGCGATTTGAAATATAGGTCAGGAGGTTGTTGCTTAACCAGTGAATGTTTTGGTATAAATTCTTCAATTTAAATTTGTATGCTTTTTGGGAAATAAGTCAATATTTTTTATTTTTGAAATTTAAAATAAATATTAAATAAAAAAATTGAAATGTGCTCCTTTATGATGGAAAATAAGTATTTATTTTTTTATGAAAGAAATAATGACTCTGTTGATATCCACGAACCAAAATTTATTTTCATTGCCGACGTTTCGGACGTGTTTTTTGAATAACGTCCCTTTTTAAGGCATTAACAATAAACTATTTAGTTAATGCGGATTAACAT
>UELX01003336.1:0-24091 GCA_900480035.1 Eupelmus urozonus | reverse complement strand
AAAAAAACTTCGGGCTCGTCCGGGATTTGAACCCGGGACCTCTCGCACCCTAAGCGAGAATCATACCCCTAGACCAACGAGCCACGCGACGAACGGTTTGCTATTTGGTCATGTAACTGGAATGACGTAGAATTCAAAGAATATTGACTGTAAATAAACAAAAATTATCGTTAAATAAAAATTTTTGTAATATTATGCATAAAATTAATTTTTTTTAAATTATTTTAATATTTTTTAAGTAATAATTTGTATTTGTTAATGTTAATTTTATATTAAATAACTAATTTTAAAATAAATTCTTATTAAACTTTTTAAATAAATGTTATTAAAAATATATTTAATTAAAAAAGTTAATATAAAATAACAATAAAATTATGTAAAATATAAAAAGAATAAAATTTATTGATACATTTTTAATAATATTAAAAAATGATTAGAATTTAATTGATAAAAATTTCTCTCACTCATGATTGTGTAACGGTTTCTTATCAATATATCTTCGAAAAATCACTTGCCTTTCTATCTACTGATTGCGCCAACGGCGCCGTGGCTTAGTTGGTTAAAGCGCCTGTCTAGTAAACAGGAGATCGAGGGTTCGAATCCCTCCGGGGCCTAGAATGATGAGGTTCAGCATTATTTTGCTTCAATTTGCTAATTTTTGCATTCAGTTTATGCACTGCACTATCTCATTACAGTCTAATTTAATAAACATTTGATTGAAAAGGTAATAAGCATTGTTATTTTATTTTTTTTAATAATCAAACTTTCAGAAATTGCATCAGAAAACTAAATTGCTCAAATCAAAAACTATTTTAAAAACTTTAAGTTAATTTCCGGTACGCCCGCTAGAGCCAAACTATTTCTTAAATCTATTATCCCGTTTATTGTCGTTAGTTTTCCGGTACCTAGCGCATAGTAGTAAAATTCATATTTATAGATCAGAATCTTGCGATTGAAGTACCTAAAATAACCAAAAGCTCGCAGGAGCTATTCAAAATTGACTTTATAAAACCGCATTGATAAACGAACTCAGGGGCAGGTTGAAAATAATAATGTTGATAAGAGCTGGCCAACTAAATATTTTTACAGAAAGAAATTTCGCTTGTCTTATAGGAAGAGATAATATTTTAATGAGAACCATATAAACTCACGTATATTAATTAATTTTTTGCGTATTTTTTAATTGAGCTAAAATTACGTTATCTTTGCTAATTAATACAAAACGAACCCGTAAACTTCCTCTATAATCAATTTATCAAGGAGAGAAAAAAAGAATTTCTATTAAAATTACAAATTAATTAATAGAATAAACATATCACTAATGTGTATCGCCACACTCCTGCTATCAAACCTTGTTACAGATTTAATTAGCATTCTAAACACGTGTCCCGTTTTTATGTAAACTTAATTAAGATCTTAGAAAAATTTTAATTGAAACCAATCGGAAAAAGTGATTGTTTATTGTATAATTTGCATTCCGCTATTACAGAGTTTGATCGATAATTCGAATCCACGTCATGGTAACGGCATGCTCAGCGAGGCATAAAGCTACGCTACTCGGTTACTCATATCTTCGAATCCGACACATCAACGATTTGTTTAGACTTTCTGAATCATTTTTATTAACTATTAAAGGATCGATTGTAATTTTTAATAATCATGGGTAATACCGAGAGCAACGTGACTAGTGGCGTTAAGAAGCAAACTGACGCGGGTTCTATTTTACTGTACAAACTCGTCGATTTAAAAGGTAGTAAATAAACTTGAGGAATTTTAGTGTTTATTAATGTAGGCGTTTTTTTTTTTAGAATTTTGTTCTATGTGTCGTGAATATTAATAGTTGAGGATTAAGAGTGATAATTATTGCTGAGACGTAATCTTTTTATTTTTAACAGGTGGTGGACTTTTAGTGGACATGATGAAGCGCGCCTCGCAAACAAAACAATATGCTGAATTAGATCACGCTATTCGGACGAAAGTTGAACCTTTTCTTTATAATAAGGGCAAGGGAAAGTGGATACCAATATCGAAAATTGTGCTTCTGAGGAATAAAGAAAGACCTAAACATAAAATGGTTTCTTAAACATAATATTATATTCTTACTCTGTAAAGTTGAAATAGTGCAAAATGCTCCACTACGTAAAACATCGTGGAATTCCCATCACTTACAAATAGTAAAAAACTCATGATTATTTAGTAAATTTCACTTTGCTTCACTAAATAATCGTGAATTTTTTACTATTAAATTTCACTTCGCTTCACTAAATAATCGTGAATTTTTTACTATTTGTAAGTGGGAATTCCACTGTTTTTTATTTTTAGTATTGCATCAAAACGCTCCATTTTTTGTGATGTTATATCGCACTAAACTATAAAAATATTAATTAAAAAATGAGACTATTTTTAAAACCAACTTTTTCTTGCAGCTTCCAGTATTAAAAGCTATGGAAAAGCCCGAAGATTACGACATTGACAAAGACATGGAAGGGGATGAAGACGTCGACGAGACCAAAATCGGTAAAAAAATACCAACAATAAAATAATTAAAAATATTTCCATTAAATTCACCAAATATTCACATATAATTTTACCATCAGATAAGAGCAAGTACAGACTAGTATGCTGGACTCTCGGCGAACGAGGGGCAGTCGGCGAGACAATTTTGCATTTATGCTTACTAAACGCCACAGCCATTCACGCCGATCTAGCAAAAAGACTGCTCAGATTTTATCCGAACCTCATAAACGATATTTACATCGATGACGAATATTATGGTAACGCAATATTTTAATGATCTATGTAAATTCGTATCGGATACTAATATTATGGAACTATTATTTTAGGTGAGAGCGTTTTGCACATAGCTATAGTTAACGAAGACCCGTCGATGGTGAAATTCTTGCTTGACAGTGGCGCGGACGTAAACGAGCGGTGCTTTGGCAATTTCATGTGCCCGGAAGATCAGAAGGCTTCTAGAAATGATAGTACCGAGCACGAGTGGGTCTGCGTAACACCAGAAACTAATTACGATGGGTAATTTTATCGAAAATATTACTCCACTATACCCCAGTAGAAATATATTTTTTTTTCTTTGTAGTAATAAACAAAAATTATGATTGATATGCTTATATGCCGTTACTTTCACTCTGTTATACTTCAAGATTGAAGCACTCTATAATTTACAATACATATTCAAACCTAAAAGAGAAAGTTTATCCCAACCTATAGTCTCAAAAACGCAATTTACAGATTAGAAACGAATGCACGCACATGCCGCTTTAGGCAAAAATTCCACAGCAAGCACCGAACTAGACAATACCCTGTTACCTCATGTAATCAAAAAATTGATTAATTTTTTAAATTCACGCGTGACAGCTACGTGTACTGGGGTGAATATCCTTTGAGCTTTGCTGCGTGTCTGGGCCAGGAGGAATGCTACCGGCTGATTCTCGCCAGAGGCGCGAATCCCGATAACCAAGACACAAATGGCAACACGGTCCTACATATGCTCGTCATTTATCAAAAGCTAGTGAGTCTAAATAAGCGTCTGTATACATAAACTTACGGTTCGGTATTATGCGGATATATCTGTTATGGGAGGCTGGCTTGCTGGGTAACTGTTCTGCTCATTTATTAATGCTATCTTTAGTGCGTATGGGTTAGTGGCTTTTGGCATTTATGGTGTGACTGATAATGCGATTGTTAGGATTGAAACAGATTGATTACCAGAGACTTCTTTATAGAATCCGTGCTATAAAATTCTAATAAAAATCATTAGATCGCACTTTCGAGCTCAAAAGAAAAACTCGCAAAATTCATCAAAACGCAAAAGTATATATTTTTAGCACGGAGAGTTCGAACGTTCAAAAACAAGCGCGGAAAAAAAATCGGCCAGCGAATTTTACGGAGAAAAAAAGCTGCTGTGATTGCTCTCCCGCCCCGGTCCAGGGATTATTTTTTTTTAAATAAACGCCCAGACCGAATCGTAAACTTTAACCGAAGGCTTCGCGCACGTCAGCGACCTCGATTCTCATCGTTTTTTTTTATATACAACACGCTTGCGAATTTTCCATCCCCGACGTCAGGCGCGTTTCGGCGGCTTCGTGGCCTTTAAATTTAGCGTGCTCGAGTTAAACACCTGCCTTTGACGTGCCTCTTTGCGGGGCCGCCTCCTTCTTTGCCTAGTGGAGGCCTAAAAATACGCCGATCGCTCGTGAAAACGATCGTCGGCCGAGACAACAGGAATTTGCGAATTATGAGTCAGTGACGTAGACGGATTCTTTCTAACTGCCGGTGATTGGTTTAAGGAAGCTATTGTAATTAAGCGCGATCTGTAGAATGAGCGATTATGCAAGATGAAATTATAGCGGTATGCAAGACGATGCGATATAAGATCGATTAAGTGATTAGGCTGTCATCGTTAAAATAAAAGGTTTAATTGTTGCGTTTTTTTTTTGGAAAAATTTTAGACTACTTTTGATATGGCCTATGAGGTGGGATCTTCTCTTGCGGTGAGGAATACTTCGCACTTGACGCCGCTCACCCTGGCAGCCAAACTCGCTCGCATCGAGATGTTTTTTCATATATTGAATATTGAACGGGAGATTTACTGGCAAATTGGTAGCATTACCTGCGCTGCTTATCCTCTTTCTCAGATAGATACGATAGATGTTGATACTGGAAAGATCAGCAATAATTCAGCACTGAATTTGGTTGTTTTCGGGGTAACTGTTTTCTTTTTGTAAGCATGTGGTTGTTAAACTGAAATGTAAATAATTAATGACGTTTTCTGTATAGGATAAAGACGAGCATTTGGAACTGATGGACGGAGTACTGATAGACCTTTTAAATGCCAAGTGGAATACCTTCGTTAAATCGAGGTTTGTCATATTTTTTATTTCTAAATTTTGCAGTGCCGTTTTAATGATTAAAAAATTTATTGTGTAATATTTCAGGTTTTACAGACAATTCTACCTTTTCTGCTGCTATTTTGTCCTCTCGCTAATAAGCTTCACGCTCAGACCTGGACCTCCCCAAAAAGTTGACGCAACCACAGCTCAGCCACCCTCAAACAGCAGCTCCTCAGATTTCCCTTCATCCTCACCCACATCCGAACCCTTAGAAACCGCTCTTTCATCCATACTCATGAAAAACCTAGCTGAGTACCTAGCGACGAACCTAAAAATGCCATCTAACGTCACATCCGACTCCCTGGAAAAAATTTCCTTACAACTGGCGTCGAACATCAGTTCGACATTGCGGGACATGTGGATGTTAAGCACGAAACCAAGCGTCTTATCTACTTCCTCCATGAACGACAGCGATTACCTGGACGTTGTTACCAGCATGTTTAATTCGAGCAATGATACGACCGATAGTTCGTTCGATTTTAATGTCAGTGACGTTCTGGTAATTAAGAAAGGAAAGAAGCAGGAATTAATAGATTGGTAAGAATTTTTAATGCATTAATAACTGACAGTAATATTTTTATGAGCAATAATGTTTTTTATATTGTAAATATTATGATCTGATGAATACACTTTTTTACTTAAAAAAAAGTCAACCACTCAATCTAACGTTCAAATTTAACGAGTTTAAAAATACGTGAATATCAAGAGCATTAAAGATGCAATAAAAATACTCGTTAAAAATCCAAGACTTTTTTTCTGCACCGTTTTGTAAACGCAAGGACACTAATATTTCCCATCTAACAAAACCATTCAAGGTGGGATGATCTAAGCGAAGAGTGCCAACTCATGCAGATGACCAGTTCCGTGGCGAAAATCCGTCTAACCGCCGAGATTTCCATGGAATTCGGCGCCATCCTCTACATATGCGCGGCCTTGCGCGAGGCTAGGTTCCTCGGTCTCAACATGTTTATCGAGAACCTGGTGAGCCATCACAACATCCAACCATAACAATCAACACCAACCACCCTAAAATGGCCGAATTTTCTGCATAGATGACAGCACCGTCGCGCGTCATGTTCCTCTTCTCCTGCTGCATCCTGCTCACCTTTCCATTTCTACGGATGGCCTGTGCTGATGAGATGGAGGACATGTTAGCAGTGGTGGTCATGTTGACGACCGCTCCCTACTTCCTGTTCTTCTGCAGGGGTTTTAAGACAGTTGGACCCTTCGTTGTGATGATTTACAGGATGATAACCGGTGACCTGCTCAGATTCGTCCTCATCTATCTCGTCTTTGTCATGGGATTCTCTCAAGGCAGGTGCTTTTGCTATTGAGGATTGAGCGAGCGTTTATCGTTACGAGCTGCGGTAGTTTTTTACTCTGATAAGGAAGATGTGGGACGCGCTTTGTTTAAATATTTTCTTATGGCGCCGAGCGGTTAGATTAAAATGGGACGAGTCGTGGCTGGCTTGTTGAGTAAATAAGAAAATGCAAATTCCAGAGCAAGTGCTTCAAGATTCGAAATCCTTAAGAGTAATTCCGATTGTTTGTCTTGCATTAATATATACACGTCGGAAGTCGTTTCAAGAAGTTCCATTGTACAAATAGATGGTCATAACAATTAATGGCATATGTAAGCTATTTTGTCACAGCCAATAGAAAATATGATCAGTCCTAAAACTTGCTCACAATGTTTGCTCTTTCACTTGTGTAATAACCCGGCCAGCTGACATCGTGCCACCGCATATAAATTATTTAAAAGCCCATCCCTAACCCGAGAAAAGCCGAGTCTTAATTGTCTCCATTTGCCAGAACGAAGCCAGCTATTCACGATCTCAATTAGCCAGACATCCCAGCCTCTAAACCGTCACCTCCCCCGCAGTCCCACAAACCTCCACAGATAAATCAGCGAAAAATATTCGGCGAACCAACAGCTGCACAGATCAAGAGCGCGCGATAAGAAAAGTCACGTGAAACAAGCCAAACGCGCATTGTAATCCGACATTGACACATAAATCCCCGGAGCTGCCGATCTTCGCGAAGAGAGCTTAGCTACACTATGCCAAGGTCGAGTCACGCCGTTAACGGTGCACGCAGCATACACGCGTTACGCAACAGGCGGCTTTTATGTGTTTAGCTCTCTCCTCCTCGACGCGTCTACGCGTCGTGCACCGTGTATATATATATGCGCTGAATCATAGATCAGCTGCGGCTGGTTAGAGAAAAGAGGAATGGCACGGTGCCATTGACTTATATCGGCGAGGAGCTCAGCGTCCCGAATGCTTCGCTGAATCATTCGTCATTCGCGGAATCTACGGAATTTCGCGCGTGTATTTCGGAAGGTTGGTAACTAATAGATGGTTCGGTTTTGCGCGTTTCGTTTTATTTGGGTTTGCGCGCGCGCGCTGTTTTCTTGCGCAAGTTTGTTTTCGCTCTCGAGTTTATTGAATGATGCGAGCGATGGGTTGTGTTGTTTGTTAATCGCCGCTTTTGTTTGCTTAGCGGGTATAAGAGGAATATTAGTAAAGCAAACAAGTTGATGTGTATCTAATGGTTTGGACGCGGGGTTATTTTTGTTTTGATCAAAATGCTTTTAATATGGCTTGACGAAACTCGCCGCCACGTAATTTTCCAAACTTCTGCTTTTAAACTTTCATTTACGTCATTGTACGATAACAAGATGCTAAACGAGATTTCGTCGAGATAATAAAGATGCAGATTTTCGCGATCTCTCCAGAATTTCACGCATAATAACTCATACCTTTTAAAACTCAAAGAATCCCTTTCATCTTTAAAAAAAAAAAAACAAAACAAAAAAAGTAGCGCTCAAATACGCGTCAACCTCCGGCGAAATAAATGGAGCAAAGCATTTAAACGGGCCTCACTTACAAAAGAATTCCGCTCGTCCACCGGGACAGATTTATCTTTTTAGTAGCCAGCCCGTGTGTCTTTAGCGCGTGAATCTCCGGCTATTTTGAGAGATTGCGCGTCCGGCGCTGTACATGCGCTCTTATTCTATGGAATTCCAAACATTTTAATTTTATCATACACTCGCCACGAGAAGAAAAAAAAATCAGCGCTCGCGCGCGCCGCGGTGTTTACATACTGAGAGGGAAGAGTACGGAAAGATCGGTTTACATTTTGCGCGTGTTATAGGCTGACGTGCAAGCGCGGCTGCAGTTTTCGCGCGCTGTCATTCTGCGGCGGCGCGTAAACAATCCTTTTTTAACGCGCGTAAAAATCTTGAGGCGCCTTATTCTTTATATAGCTGAATGGTGTGGAATAAGGTCAGAGTACGTCGTGTCTGCTGTCCTAATTCAATTTGGTTAAAATGGTTCTGAGAATTATTGCAAGGATAATTATTTAAAGGGTATAGTGACTTTTTTTGAATTATTTACTAGATAAGGGCCGAGAAATACTATAGCAACAATTCAAATTTTATGAAATAAAAAAAAATGCATACTTGTAATACGAGTAATGAATTAAGATAAATACTAATCTCTAGTTAAAACACTGTATATAAAATTTCAGCTTACTATATAATCTTCCTATCATTCGACCTGCCCAGCACACCAGAAGGCACAGACGACAGCGGGACGAATCCGATGCCCTCGCTAATGGAGAGCACCATGGCGATGTTCCTGATGAGCATGACGAATTTCGGCGACTACTACGACGCCTTTGAAAACACCAAGCACGAGATGGAGGCCAAGGTGATGCTCTTTGACTCCTCGCGTCCACAAACGCCTCGCCAAATGTATTCGCGAAAAAACAGCCTTCGGCCTCTCTCTCTCTCCAGCTCACCTTATTTTTTCCTTTTTAATTTTAGACGGCTTCGAGCGATGCATAGCAGTGCACGTGTCTGCGATGCTCGGATGAAAATTTTTTATTTGCTTGCTCAGCGCTAATTGTAGTGTTTGCGCTGATGTATAGTAGCTAAAGTAGCGGTTTAGCAAAGTGCACGGCTTTTTTTGTTGCTAGAAAAATTACGACTGGTAGACTGCAATCGTACTTTGCACGTAATAGGGACAGCTTATCAGCATGCGGAGTATATGGCACGCTGTTATGACAGAATTCTATTACGGCATGTTAAACATTAGGTATTTATTAATTAAAACAACACTTTAATAGTATAATTGATATCTGTCGAACAAGGTAATAAATAATACGAAATTAATTAAATTTTATAGTGCATGTTCGTGGTGTTCATGGCGATCGTTGCTATTTTACTGGTAAACATGCTGATCGCTATGATGGGTAACACTTATCAGAAGATCGCCGAGACGCGAAATGAATGGCAAAGACAGGTATGACGCGCGTTGAATGCAGCATTCGACGAACCATCTAAAAATGAAATCATACGATTTTTTTAAGAAACAAATGTTTTAAACAGTGGGCGAGAATTGTTCTTGTGGTGGAGAGAGGTGTTAGTCCATCTGAAAGACTGAAAAAATTAAATGATTACTCGCAGCCGATGTCCGATGGGAGAAAAGCACTTGTATTGCGTTTGAATCAAACTGTAAGATTTTTTTTATTTTGTTTATTATGAATTTTGAAATTATAAATTTTTTAAAATTATTCATTTTTTTTAGGAGGACGATAAGGAAGAAATGAAGGAAATCTTGGAGATGAAAAGAATACATGATAAAATGGTGAAGAGACGTAAAGAAAAGCTTCTTATGGAGCAGGAGGCTGAGAAGCTGCAACGTCAACAAACAGAAAACAAAGACAAAACTGTACAATAATACTTTTTTATAAAACATAAATAAAAATCTATTTCAGATATAAATTTTAAATCATTCATTTAAATTTTTTTTAATTGTCCCTTAAATTTCAAAATACATTAATTCAAAAATATTTTATACTAAAATAATGTATTTTCAATATATTAAAACTCTTGATACTAAATGGTATACTTTAAAAATTGATTCTCACCTAAGATACATAGAGTCATTTTGAAGAAATTCGAAAAGATACCCCTTAATGTATGCAGACGTACATACGTGCACGCAGTTGTCAAGCATTCAATAACCATGGCAACGATAACATTTTAACAGTGCGATAACCTGTGCACTCGAGAGAAGCTAGTCCATATTTTCTAATGGAAAAGCATTGTTGGAATTCAAACAATGAGTAATCTTAAAAAGCCTATAGATTATAAACAATTAGAAAATGAATTAGACGAAGCTTTAAGAGCCGACGAATTATATAAATTACAAAACGATGCTAAAATTAGAGCTCTCGAACAGCGAGTGCCTACCTACGATCATTTTCGTGGCATGGTAAAAATTTTTAATTTGTTTAATTTTATTTAATTGGTGTTCAATTATTTTTTAATTAAAATCGTAGGTGCAAGCAGCTCATTTAAGGCCGCTCGAACGAGCAGAAATGCAAAAGAAAGCCGAAGTGTCTTGGAATCACTGTTTGAATAAGAATGAGGATTTGAATCTGTATCGTCCACCTACAAATACGTTAAATTCAAAATCAAACGATGTCTGCAGTGATTCCGCACTGGATAGTTTAGATCTGCAAACTACGGCTGATTTTTTCAAATTCTGGAAAAGTTGGCCTGATGCTAGAACGAAATTTGAATTCCTGCACCGAATTAGGTAAGTAATTTTATGTTTCAAATTTTAGATATTTGAAATTAAATTTTTAATATTGTTTTATAGGCATTCTCTGAAAGAAAAATTTTTCAAAGTGGAAGTGCCCCCAGATTTTTTACAAGATTTGTTTAAAATAAGCTTGGAAATTTGCTCTGCAGATACAGTTATAAATGTTATTGACGTTTTAAAAATTTGCAGCGAATGTAATAGATTTTCTTTAAGTTTAGCAATGATTTCAGTACAGGAAAAATATTTCCTGGAGCTGTTGTTTACGAAATTGCTTTCTATAGAACACAAAGACTTAAACATCGACGACTTGAAAGATCTTATGAAAACTTATTGTGTATCTTTTACAGATTAAAGTATCTGTGGATAAGTTAATATTTAATGTAAATATGTTTTTTAAACTGATTAAATAAAATAAATATAGATATTTAATCAATTAGTGAAAATATCATTTATAACTTTTACCTTATAGAATATCCGTTATACCAACTTTTCAATAGGTATTGAAAACTTAGCCGTATAGGTAAGCGCATACCTACGCAAACAACCAGCCCGATAAGATAATTCCAAGCAACTTACAAAAAATCAAGAGCCTTCAGCAAAGCCCACTTACGCAACCATCCAACCCAACCAAAAAAAAAGACAATCGCATTCCAAAAAACTCAAATCTCAACCGTCAAATCTCTCTCCTCTCAGACTTGGCGCGTCTCCTCAGCATCGCGCAGCAGCCCACGCATGTGTACATGCAGGAGAGCCTGCGCTTGTGCAGAAAAGGTGTAGCTCCCACACAGAACGCAGAATCGATATCTCGCTCACGCATCGCCGGAATAAAACTACATTGCACAGATATCTAATCGTCTGGCGCGCGCGCGCCGCCGCGCGTCTCGACTCAGATCCCTCGTCTTTTCTCGTCTCGGATATGGCCCGGAGTTTAGTCTTGTAAGAAAAATAGAGCAGAGCCAGTGTAGTAGTAGTAGCAGAAGTAAAAGCAGTGCTGCCGCCGTCTCGCGCGCTGCTACGAACAATTATTGGGAAAGTCTGGTGTTACAAGTATAGCTGATACAGCGATGCGCGCTGCAGTTCTTAGCTTTGTTTACGAGGCCGAGAGTTGATAATAGAGACAGCCGAAAGTGCGCTTAATTATTTCGGTTATCAAGTAGCCGGCGATTGATGAGGCGCGCAAGAGCATCGGGCTGCCGTTGGCTCGCAGCGGCTCAATCTTCGGATAATCCTGGGAGTCCGGCGCGGCGGCGGTGGAGCTGCCAGCTGCATCATGCGGGGCGCGACGATGAGGTTAGAGGAGATGCCGCTCAGGCTCAGCAGCGACGAGCGGGACTTTGAAATGGACGAGGAGACGGATTATCTCCTGCAGCCGGCTGAGGATAGTATTAGGATGATGCAGGGTGGTAGGAACAGACAGCGCAGGCTCTCCAAGTGCTCGCAGCTGATCAAGATTCTACTGTGCGGGTGAGTGGATTCTTGGAGTTGGGGTGCTTGGTTTTTTTTAGGGGATGTTTTTGAATGTTTTTGGATTTTTTGGCTTTTTTATTCAAAGTTGTTGTGGGCTGATGAGTTTTTTTGATTTTTAGATTGCTTGACTAGTGTGCATTTTTAGGTTAAGATTTTTTTGTTATTGTTTACGGTAGGGAAGAGCAGACGCTGTAGTCTATAAGTATAGCAAAATACTGTACCATAAGAGTCTTCTTTTACAATGTAGTCTGTTCCTACATATACTATATACTAATTAACTAACAGATGTCCTTAATATTCATTTAAAAAATTCTATCAATAATGCACTTTTTTATTGTGCAAATTACCTTCATCTAGCACAGAACAAACTCCTACAAAAATTCAAAATCCTCGCAATTATAAATAGATCATTACTACATACATAAAACAAAGTTATTTACTTAGCGCTCACTGGAATATCAGGAAAGGTTATCCATCCACCTACGCTTCCGATTAGCATTAACCAAATCGCTCGGCGAATTTCTTATCTCCCAACCGCTTGCTCTATGGCCGAATCTAGATATTCCACGCTCGACAACTGATCTGACGTCATCTCGTGCGCAGGCAGCTTCGCGCAAGCCAGAGCGGAGAGTTCGCCATATCAACACGCATCCGAAACGCCACATAGCGCTGCGGGCCTGCAGGCTGGCTTTCAGTTTGTCAATAGATTTTTTCTCCTCGCCTCCCCCTTCGTCCATATACGCTCTTAGTTCCATACTTGCCGTTCCGCGGGGGTGTGCAGGTAGAGAGACAAAGAGAAGGATCAAAAGTCGACGGCGTCCTGCCGAAGAGGAGCAATTAAAAACAGAGAATATACATAACGGAGCGAAGGGAGCTGCTGCGCGTCTGCAGCGGCGGGGGCGGGCTGCTTAGGTAGGCGAATGTTCGAAATGGAGAATCAAGGCAACACCATGATTCGCCTGTCGAAGGAGGACATCCCGCTGATAAGCAAGCCACGGAATGGCAGCTCGTGGACGAGGTGACGTATTAATAGACATCAGAGAGAGAGCTCGCCCAGAGCCGAGCGAAACTCGATCGATTTTTAACACACACAAGCAGAGCAGCCAGCGGCGGCAGAATTTTTTCCGAGCCGCGCGACAGTATATATCCGTGACTCATTCCTCAATTCTATAGCTGCGCCTCTTTTCCCCACTGTGTTGTGTGTCCGAGCGTATATATACTTATATATCTTCTAGAGCTATATACACACACGAGAGAGCGCCGCACACAACAGCTCTCCGTGTTGATATTCCAGTGAGGTGCGAGCTTTCTGCGCGCCTATATTCGGCAGCCGCAGTTCGCATTGAAACGATATTGCAAGCACGCATGTAGTGCGGTGCAAGCTCGCAAAAACAATAACACAGCTGCGCGCACATAGTGTCACGATGGAGAGACTGCGCCGTTTCTACTCGGCCCTTGGCCGATTTTTCCAGAGACTGTAATTCCTTTTTTTTTTTAGCAATCTGCAATCTAACAATATCTTTTGTCGCTCGTTTTATTTTCGCCTTTCTGTATTTTTCGGCAATTTATTCTTCAGTTTTCACCTTTAGAGCGCCTCTCTGTCTCTGTGTGTTTAGGGCTCTCTGCGCACAACAAAGGTTTTCCACCCCAGTGCTATGCTTAGGTGCATGCACTCGATTCGCAAACTTGTATGTCTACCTAGATCCAATTAAGGAAAAGTTTTCATATTTACCGTAGATGTGTCGTTTTTCGAATTACACTTTTTTTTGCAATTTTAGTATACTTTGTTATCTGTGAGTCATCACTCTATAATCTATGTGTAGCCTTTAATGAGTAATATCTTTTTAATAAGTTTAAATGATTTGATATAGTGTTAAAATTATTAGTTTTTTGAACATACTTGTGCATGCGAACGAGTCGCATTCATACCTTAATGCAAACACCCATCATATGCAATACACACATTTATTGCCATATAGTACCATCATTTTATATCATAGAATCATCACATAGTTTTATTGTTAGTACTTTGAATTCTAGTTTCACAAGTAAAATTTCATATTTAATTGGTGCTTTGCTATTACATGCATCTCCCACTATTTTATGAACTTTCTATGGTTTCTGTGGTATTGCTAAATTTTAACATGAGAAATAAGGAGTTGTATTTCTGATGTTTTATGCTGTTTTTTCCTATTGTTTAAAATGATTTGCTACATGATGATGCTTTATAGGTGCTGTACATGGATGTGGAGAAGATGCTGCAAAGAAAAAGAGCTAAGAGCTAGAACCATTCAAATTGGTCAACCCATGTATGAAAAGTTTCCAACTAATGTTATTCGAAACCAAAAATATAGTATAATCTCTTTCTTACCTATGGTTTGTACTTAAATAATATTAAACTTTAAATTTACAAGAGATTATCAGAATGTAAATGCTTATTTCTTATTTTGATTTCAGGTTCTATTTCAGCAATTTAAATTCTTTCTTAATTTATATTTTTTACTAATGGCTATTTCTCAATTTATACCGGACATTAGAATTGGATATTTATATACATATTGGGGACCACTATGCTTTGTTCTCGCAGTAACACTTTGTCGAGAAGCTGTGGATGATTTTAGAAGGTATAAGAGGGATAAAGAAGTTAATGGCCAGAAGTATTACAGATTAGTCAAGGGATTTAATACACCAGAATTGGTACCAAGCTCAAAATTGAGAGTTGGAGATTTGGTACAGTAGTGCTTTTATCAATTACAACTCTATTACGCTCAAAATTATTTTTTATTTAAGATATAAAAATTTTCAAAAAAAAGTATCTAAATAAATAATAATTGTACTGAAATAAAATTTTGAGCATAAAATTTGTTTAATGTTTAATTTTATATCATTTTTTTTGTATATTATTTATTCAGGTTATTGTGGAAAAAGGTCAAAGAGTGCCTGCAGATCTTGTTCTTTTAAGAACAACTGAGAAATCTGGAGCCTGCTTTGTACGAACTGATCAACTCGATGGTGAGACTGATTGGAAGTTACGTTTAGCAGTACCAACAACTCAAAAATTGGATTCAGATGCTCAACTATTTGATATTAAAGCTAGTCTTTATGTGGAAAAACCACAAAAAGATATTCACAGTTTTATTGGGACTTTTACGCGAGTGAGTTAATTTTTTAATAAATTCAAATATATTTTAAAAAATTAAGAATTAACATAAATATATCTTATAGTATGATGGATATAGCAGTGAAGAAAGTCTAGGAGTTGACAATACACTATGGGCAAATACAGCGATTGCATCAGGTTCAGCACTAGGAGTTGTGGTATATACTGGTCAGGAAACAAGATCTTTAATGAACCACTCTGCTCCAAGATCAAAAGTTGGTTTGTTAGATGAAGAAATCAATCAGCTAACAAAGGTAAAATATAAAACTTGCTAATTAAATAAAATTTAATATTGTACTTGTCTTCTAATTAATAACCAATATTATTTGTACATTTAGGTTTTATTCTGTGCTGTAATTGGTTTAGCTTTAGTTATGATGTGCCTGAAAGGGTTTAGTGGCCCATGGTATCGCTACATGTTTCGATTTGTATTACTATTTTCTTACATTATTCCTATAAGTCTTCGGGTAAATTTAGATATGGGAAAAACGTTCTATGCTTGGTGCATTCAGAGAGATAAAGACATTGCTGGAACTGTTGTAAGAACTACAACTATTCCTGAAGAACTTGGCCGAATATCATACTTATTAAGCGACAAAACAGGCACATTGACTCAGAATAAAATGGTGTTTAAGAAATTACATCTGGGAACTATATCTTATGGGCAAGATTCGTTTGATGATGTATCTAATACTCTACAAGCGATTTATAGTACAGGCCCTGAATCTTCTCCTGCTAAACAACCAATGAGTACACATTCAGGAAAAGTTAGAAGATCAGAGAATACAAGAGTTTATGAAGCTGTTCATGCATTAGCTTTATGTCATAATGTTACTCCTGTGTATGACACTGCGAATAAAGATGTTAACACTAAAGACACAGATAGTGTTGAAACTGTTGAAACTAGTTCTGTTCAGAGGTATTTAATTTATTTTTTTTTTTTTCATAATTTTTTAAAACTTATTAAAAGAAAGATCTAAATATTAATAAAATTTATAAAATTTCAGCCAAGCCGATACAGATCAAACTTATTATCCTCCTGATCAAGGTCTAACCTACCAAGCATCAAGCCCAGATGAGGTAGCTCTGGTCAAATGGACCGAAGAAGTTGGATTGGCATTAGTGAAACGAGATTTGAATTCTATGCAACTTAAAGCTCCTAACGGAAAATTATTAAATTATACAATTCTACAAATCTTTCCATTTACTTCCGAAACAAAACGGATGGGAGTTATTGTTAAAGAAGAATCAACAAATGAAATTACTTTTTACTTAAAAGGTGCTGATGTGGTGATGGCAGGAATTGTTCAGTATAACGATTGGCTTGAAGAAGAATGTGGTAATATGGCTCGTGAAGGTTTTCGAACACTTGTTGTAGCAAAGAAAAATCTTACAGAAGAACAATATTTAGACTTTGAAGCAAGGTAATTACAACGTGCTTCATGGAATATTCAGACTTACTTACTAATAAACGATGTACTAATAATTCTTCCTACTATATTTTAGGTACAATGCAGCAAGAATGTGTGTTACAGATCGCGTTTCAAGAGTGGCTGCAGTAATTGAAAGTCTTGAAAGAGAGATGGAATTATTATGTGTTACCGGAGTGGAAGACAAACTTCAAGACAAAGTTAGATCTACATTGGAGTCTTTGCGAAATGCAGGAATAAAGGTAGATTTTTTTTTCAAAAAAATGTTATCCAATTCTAAAATTTTTAAAGTACTAGAGTAACATTTTATTCCTATTTAAAGATTTGGATGTTAACTGGAGATAAACTGGAGACAGCAACTTGCATAGCAAAGTCTTCGAGATTAGTAGCTCGAACCCAAGGTCTTCATGTCTTCAAATCAGTTGTAACAAGAACAGATGCTCACTTAGAACTAAATATATTTAGAAAAAAACAAGATTGCGCTCTTGTTATAAGCGGAGATTCTCTCGAAGTGTGCCTGCAGTACTACGAAGATGAATTTTTAGAGCTAGCATGTGGCTCGCCAGCTGTAGTTTGTTGCCGTTGTTCGCCTACACAGAAAGCAGAAGTAGTAAGTTTAATTCAAAGGCATACTGGTAAAAGAACTGCTGCTGTTGGTGATGGTGGAAATGATGTCTCTATGATTCAATCAGCAGATGCCGGTAAGTAATGACGGCTAAATATTAAAGTTGATAGTATGTGTTTTATTTTACCAAATACTATATTTGGTTATTAATAATTATCCATTATTAATAAATTATTAATATTATTTGAATAAATTTTTAATATTTTTCAAATTATTATACAGGTATAGGTATCGAGGGCCTTGAAGGTAGACAAGCCTCTTTAGCTGCTGATTTTTCAATTCAACAATTTAGCCATTTGGCAAATTTGTTACTCGTTCACGGAAGACGAAGTTACAAAAGATCTGCTGCACTAAGTCAATTCGTAATACATCGTGGTCTAATTATTTCAACGATGCAAGCTGTGTTTTCCGCAGTGTTTTATTTTTCGTCAGTACCGCTCTACCAAGGATTTTTGATGGTTGGGTAGGTATCTAGGTTAAAACAAATTCTTATGAATGAGAATATATAAGAACTTGTAATAAAAAATTAACTTTTACTGTATTACAGTTATGCAACCATATATACAATGTTCCCTGTATTTTCACTTGTTTTGGACAAAGATATTTCCAGAAAAATAGCTTTGACTTTCCCAGAACTTTACAAAGATCTAAGTAAAGGGCGTTCTTTGTCATATAAAACATTTTTCATGTGGGTCTTAATCAGCATTTATCAAGGTAATATTTCTTTCTGAATTAATATTTCTTTATGTAAAAATTCAAAAATACATATTTGTAATATTTATAGGTGGTGTAATTATGTATGGTGCATTAATTATGTTTGAAGATGAATTCATTCATATAGTTGCCATTAGTTTTTCTGCCTTGGTCTTAACAGAATTAATTATGGTTGCTTTAACAATTAGAACGTGGCATCACATAATGGTTCTAGCAGAAGTTTTCTCTTTGGCCTTGTACATGTTATCATTAGTCGTCTTAAAAGATTATTTTGGTAAGTAAAAATATTTAATCTGAATTTAACTCTTTTTCGAATTTGATTGTAACATCAATTAGTGATACAAATTCTTATATTTTTATAGATGCCGAATTCATCAAGACACCAGATTTTCTATGGAAAGTGGTGGTTATAACTCTTATATCTTGTTTACCACTTTATATTCTCAAGCTTTTATGGAAAAAGTTTTCCCCTCCAAGTTACACGAAACTAACATAGAAATCGTCGGCAGCAAAAACGTCAATAATGTGTTTGCCTGGAATGCAATATTTTTTAAAACAAGTTGATAAATTTTAAAATCAACGATGCGATTAACTAATTGAACAATCATTTTTAAAAAGCACAGAGTGCCCTGAAATGGCATTTGTTACTGATCTTAAATTTGCTTGTGATAAAAACAGTTTGAACAATTCAGTATTTTGTGCAATTATCATAAGCGCGAGATTGATTTTTTAATTAGTTATACTTGGACGGCTTCCATCAATTCATTCTTTTTTTTTCTAGAAGATTTAAGTCTTACATTACTACATTAATCATTCGATATCATTGTTAGTTATTTATATTACTTATTATATTATATTTTTGGAGAAAATGAAGAGAAATGAATTATTGTGTGTACAAATGTCGGAGAAAAATGACTGTGATGGCGTAAAAGTGAACACCGATTGCTGTTCCGCTTATGTAAAAAACATTGACATGATTTTTTTATCGAGCATATTTTATATTTAATATTCTATCTATCATCTAATGATAAATATCTTTCTCAGAAATAATTATATACAACAGAAAAAAAATTATACTTAAGGATTCTCTAGTTAACAGACGTGTTACTACCATAAAATACTAATTTTACAGGTAACGTTTTATTAATGTTACACTCTTGTAAAGTTGATGTTGATTAACTTTACATAATTTCACAAATGGTTAATTACCAAAGACATCTCGACACTTATCACATAGCACATATGCATTTGCAAAGTTGCTCAAATTAAAAGAAATTTTTAAATTACATATATCATCGAGGTAGATCAGAGCCCTAACTTAATTACGACAAAACAATTTTTATAAAAGATACACGTCTTTTATAAATTAAAAGCACGTAGTAAAGACATTATAATTATAATCATAATAAAACGTGATAGATGAAATAGCTCATAATAGACATGTTTTGTTTAATGTATCATATATTTGTAATTGATTTATGGAGAAATAAAAAAATAATATATTCGTTTTTTCTGACTTATTATTATACAATGTATTTACATATAAAATCCAATCATTAATGATAATTTTTAAATTTAATTAAACTATCGCACTACTACATGCAATTGTTCAGCGGCTGCTTTTTCTATTTTTTTGTGTATTTCATTTACTTCTTCTTGCTTAAGTACTCTTTCCATATGTCTATATACAATTTTGTAACAGTGTGAAACTTTTTTTGTTTTTGGGTGAACAAATTCATCTACAAGTAATATTTGTTCAACTGTATCTCCTCCAATATCCCTTACAATATCATAAAAATCATTTGAACAATATGATGAATTTTCAGGTATCCAAAAGCTAATGTCATTAGCACATTGGGGATAGACACTGACAGGCTAAAATGTGTTATTTCAATAAATGAATAGTTAAATTACACAAATTAATAAACTAGAACTTTAAATAAATTATTTGAATTACCTTATATGTAATAGGTGTATTCACATCATCTGTTATAAATTGATTCAAAAATCCACTATCAGTACTCCAAAATAATCGTATATCTGGAATAGAGTATAAGCACATAGCAAGTCTTTCAAGACCAAGACCAAAAGCCCATCCAATCCTATCTGAAGTACCAGCTTTTTGTAAAATTTCTTGTCGTATTATTCCACATCCAAGTACTTCTAACCATTTGTTGTTATAGAAAACTTCCAGTTCCCAGGATGGATGAGTAAATGGAAAATATTGATCTACCCATCGGTACTTAACATCTGAAATAATGATAAATGATAGTTCATTTAATTGTTACTATACATAAGCATAAGTTATATACCTTTGCCAAAAAGCGCTTGGGCTAAACCAACAAGTGCTTGTTTTAAATCAAATTCCATAATTTTAACTGACTCTAATGAATGGCATCCCTGCTTGTCTATACCCTCTATGCCTCTGTGTTCAAAAATATCTAATTTGTCTGAGTCCTTAACTTCATGGAAGACTTCATCTCTAGTACACAATCGCACACCATCTATTTGATGAAAAACTGGGTAATGTGTAGAATCAATTTCGTCTCGACGATAAACATCACCAATGATTAAAAAATTATCCAGTCCAGATGTAATTAGTTCTGATTGATGTGCTGTAGTATGGGCTCTTAATAAAGTATCATGATTAACATAGTAACAATCACTCTTTTTACGACTAGGATGATCCAAAGGAACCAACAAAGAATCAAAATTTTGCGTTGTTGTTACAACTGGATTTAAATTATCATAAACACTAAATAAAGGGTTTCCTGTGCGGTTAACATAACTTTGGTAAAAATAATTTACAATACGCTGTCTGACATGTGAGAGAGGATGGTTCTTTTTAACATGTAAGTTTTGTCCTAACTTTGATATGATTTTTGGAGTTACATTTGTCCAGTCATCGGTTGGATATTTATGACCTAAGAGTTCAATTACTGGTTGATTTTTAACATCTGCAGCAGTAGATAAACTTTTATAACAAATTCTTTTCCTACATTTTCTTGTAGATGTTAGAACCCGAAGCCTTAAACAAAAGAATAAAAATTAAAGCATGCTCCTTCAATGAATCAATACACCATTCAAACTATATTTAGAAAATACTTACAAACATATTTGCATTGTGGCAATTTATATTTAAAACTTTATCAATTAAAATATTTGCTTTTATTACTGATTTCTTAAGAAAGTATAGACAAAATCACATATTCTACCGGTGTACGATTGATTATTGCGGGGGTGTAAAGTGAACTCACACTATTACAGTAAACTAAACAAGCACTGCACTGTGGAAATCGATGTAAGCGCCTGCTAGTGCTGCAGGTACAATGTAAGTTGTAAAATAAAATCATAGTCAAGTTTAGCCAACCTAATAGAAAAAATGGCGTGTAGTCGTAAAGCAATTTTAGATCTCTACCGGAATTTAGTAAGGGAAAGTAAAAATTGGTGTAGTTACAATTACAGGTACATACAATATTTTAATAACAAACTTCAACTTTATGATAATTCAATTTTTTATGGTCGTTTGTATGATTTTTATCATTTAAATCTATACTTATTTATTCTAACCTACAAATATTACTTTTTGAAATACGAGTGTAATGTAATCTTGCCATTAATTACGATATATTATGAAATATATTGTTTATAGAATAAAAATATTATAAATGACATGTTTAATTCTGTGATTGTAATAATTTGCAAATTTTTAGGGAATACGCCCTGCGGAAAATTCGACACGATTTTCGACAAAACAAAGTATTGGAAGATCCAACAAAAATTGAAGAGTTTTATAAACAAGGATTAGAATCTCTTGAAGTGTTAAAGAGACAAGTGACAATAGGAAATTTATATAAAACAGACAAGTTAGTCATAGAGATGAATAAGAAATAAATGCAATGAGATTACATCATTTACTTATTTTATAAAGTGTATATTCATAGATATATATATCTTAAAAAGCTTGTACATAAATCATAAATAACAAATTTTATCATAATAATTAATAAAAGAATTATTAAATAATAATAACAATGCTATAAATAAATTTTATTGAATTGTATTATAGATAAATCCTGATTTTTATAATAAAAATATGATACAACGTATTATTTTTGTTTATATATTTTATTAATTTCACAAATATTTATTACCTACTCGAAAATTTAATAATAAATGTCTTGTTAATTTATATCGACTTCAAACTACCTAGTTATTATTTCTGAAAGGTTGGTACTATCTAGGGTTTTTGCAAATCACCAAAATCAGCTGTTATACTTCGTCTCTTTTTATATTACCGACTATCCTCTTTTTATTGCTTGACAGATGGTATTTGTAAAGATTAACGTCACAACCACCTTGACCGCTTGAATTTTATTTAAATTAAGTTTGTTATTGTTTCAATAAAACGCCATCAGTATTTCTTTACAAAAATGGCTTCTAGAAATCTTACAGAAGCTTTTATTATTATGCGAAATAATGCCTTACAAACAAAATACATGTATGCAGAGCAGGTAAATTGATTAACAAATAATTTTTATGTGAATAATGTTTTATTCAAAATTCTTTGAATAAATAATTGTCTATTAAAGTGTGGTTTTAACTTTCTTAACATAAATTATTTATTTTTCACAGAATTTATCCGATAGAATGGCCCTTGTAGGCCCTGAAAGCGTAGGTCCCGATGGTGTAGAATTGAGAGGAATAAATCTTGGAAACACATCACCACCGCCTTGGATTGATGCCTTGGAAGAAACACAGTACATTCTAAGTCGACTAAAGACTAAAGTAGATAGCTTAATAGAATTGCAATCTAAACAACTCACTAGGCCTACCTTAGACGACAATCCTCAAGTAAGAAACCATACTTTTTTCTAAGTATAGAAACAATAAACATTCTTAAGTTTGTTATTTTATACTTATGGTAAAAACTGCTTTAAACTTTTTGTAATTTAACTTTAGGAAGAGCGCCAAATTGAACAGTTAACCCGTGAGATAGGTAGAGCATTTTCTAGCGGATTCAGACAAGTACAAACTATAAAATCAGCTGCAAAACATGAATCAAAGCAAGCAGAGAGGCAGCTTGCAATGAGTGCAGTTATGGCACTTTCTTCTGCATTACAAGATTTAGGGTTACGCTATCGTTCAGCACAACAAGACTACTTACATAGTAAGAACAACCGATCAGTTTTACTTAATTTAATTTTTTTCCTTTATATTTGAATTTTTTTTTTATTTTCATGTTTTTTAAGACATTAATTCAAGAGAAGAGAGAAATAGGCTGTTTTTTGATGATGAATCATTCAATATGTTAAACAATAAATCATCAGACATCTGGTTGAATGAGTCTATAAATTCTGAACCTAGCTCTAGTTGGCAAGGCCAACAGCAGCAGGATTCTGTTCTTCTTCAACTAGATGATGCTGAGCAAAGTGTCAGGATAGCAGTAGAAAGAGAGCAAGAAGTAGAACAGATTGTACAAAGTATATCAGATCTTCAAAATGTATTTAAAGTAAGATTGCTATGTATATTTTATTAAAGGATTTAAATTTTTGTTTATTCGTAAATTAAATTGTCTATTTATGATAAATCTATTTTGTTTTATAGGAGCTTGCAATTATGGTTTCGGACCAAGGAACAGTTTTAGATAGGATAGATTACAATATTGAACAAACACAAGTTGAAGTACACGAAGGGTGCCAACAATTAAAAAAAGCAGAGTCGTATAAAAGGAGTAATCGTAAATTATATTGTATTTTAATATTAGGGGGGTCTATTATTTTATTAATTTTCTTCTATATTATATTTGGATCTTAGTCGTTTGCAACAGCTGTGATTTCTGTAAATTTTTAAATTTATTTATACCAATGGTCATTAGTTACATTTATTATTCAAAGAGTGAATGCATTAGAAAACTTTATGTTTGGAAAGACTAAGGTTACTTTGTGTGCTATTTGCAAATTTTCTTTTTGGTAAAAGAATTTTTATACAGCTTTATAGCAGGCAGCTCTCTGGACAGTATTTTTTAGAGTAATTTGGATTTTAAAAATGAATCCTTGCAAGAAAAACTTGTTTCTAGGTAAAAAAATTAGATTAGAAAGAAGTGAATCTATTGATCACCACGAACTAGAGAAAGTTTAAACTCAAAGACTCTGTGAGGTGTACTATGT
>UELX01003335.1:0-24094 GCA_900480035.1 Eupelmus urozonus | reverse complement strand
AGTATGCATAAAATTGCACTTTTAAAAATATGCAAAATGTGTAAAGTGCAACTTTACGCATACTATATCATAAAATATTATAAGCATGAGTGATGAAAATATTTTAACTGACATAAAAAGAATATTATATGTTTTTATTCTATGTACCTTCCCTACTGAAAAAAGTCAGCTGAGATCTCATCTGCGATTTCGGCATGGAATCTCAGATCAGATATAAGGTGAGATCTCATCTGATTTTTCATCTGTCGATTTATAAATAAAGAAAAACTGTATAAAAAGTAAATTCTAGTATAATATTAATAAAAAAATATATCATAAAAATTAAATGTATCTTTTACATAAAACTTTATTTAACTTATCCTAAACTATATAGGAAAATTTTTCAATAAGACCGTTATGTATCTTTAATTACTTTAATTATTAGTCATTTATAAGAAAGAAAAAAACGTAGAGGCTATTCAAAAACTTGACCATAATTATTACACTTTTTTACGCGTACTGTAAGAATAAAATTACATTTTTACAATAAAAATATTCTAAAAAATAAAAAATTCTTTTAAAAAATATTCAATTACAAAAACATAATTTATATTTTTTATACATAAAAGTATGAAAAATAAATAACTTACATCAGCTCTGCATTCGTTGACCCAACTTACAAATACTATCAAGAAAAACCATGAGACAAACTTATTCATCCAGAAAGTATTCATTTTGAATTTTTCTGAACTTAATTATTCTGTAACGAAAGTAATATTATAGATCATTTTAGTAAAGTTAAAAAAATATATAAACTCAAATATCGCTGAATATATTAATAAAATTATCAAAAAATTACATAATTAAAAGATATTAGAGTTCAATTTATAGATTAACTATAATTATTAATCAATATTTAATCTATAGGTTTTTTTCTAAAAAGAATTATGAAAAGTAAAATATTATATATTATCAAAATATTTTTTTAAATTAAATACTTATAGTTATAAATTTAACATTTAAAAAAGATTAAAATCTTCATTGATCTAGAATGTTTAAATGTAATACTTTCTCTGATGAGAATTCTCTAGAAAATTCTTTCTGTAGGAAATAAAGTTCCCGTTTTGATATAAAAAAATCATATTTTCATCAATATAGATAGAAATAGTTTGCCATTAAATAAAGAGAAAAGCTCAAGTTACTGAAAAGTTGTTTTTACCCGATACGTACGTATTAGGATTTAATTACTTGTTGACAAATTCAGCACTTTACTTACTGACATTGGCTTCTGGCTCTCGAGTTAAAATATATTTTATATAATAATTATGCTAATTGTCAGCATAATTTAGTCCGATAAATATAATCAAAATATTTCGCAAGGTCTAATTAATCAAGTATAATTTTATATTACTTTCCAAGCAACGTAATTGTACGTTATTGCACAAAAAGACATCAACATTAATAAAATTAATGTCATATATCTCTATGATAAGGATAATATTTTAAGGACGTTCGTCTCTAGCTGCTTAGGTGCTCATCTCGGGTTTAAATTAGAGAATTTTTTTAAAGATATTATATAGTTATTATCTAATGTAAGAACCTCAAAAATCGTAATATCTAATATTAGAATGACAATAAAAAGTATCTAGAGTATCAAGTATTCCCAAAAGTCGAAAGGTTGAGAAACACTGTGCACCTATATACATATACTGATAGCATGCGATTGAAACATTATAGATTGTTCTATCTCTACAAAAAGGCCCGCTTGCCCATGTTTAAACAACGGGAAATCATTCCATAATTATTCAAGAATATTATATATTTTTTCCAGCAAAAGTTATAATACCACCGTTTCAAAATAAAGAAAAACGTCGATTTAAGAACACTTTCTCCATAAGAGCCCATATGTTAACGCCGAAACTTTAATCTTCAATAACTCGAAAATTCACCTCGCTTGCCCTAATAAGTCATTAATAACTTTTATAGAGGATAGTAAAAGGAACTCAATCTCAAAATTTCAAAAAGTTATAATAATATTATTTTTTAGTCTCACAGCCGTATCTGTGTTAACGTGTTAAATTTGACTGGAGGATAGTCAACGGTTTAAATAAAGTCGCTTCCACGGCAAACGCTACTGTTCACGCAATTCTGTTTAACTGAAGCTGAAGTGGAGAGAAAACCACAATACAGAGATGAAAAACCATATGTAAATCAAATAGAAATTTTTCAAGACAATATCCAAAAAACATTCAAATTGATAACACAAATTTCTAAAAAAAATAAATAAGTATCATTGAGATGATATTGACAGTAATACATAATTAAATAATAACAATTTTGTTTCTATATTTTATTTTTTTAATATTTAAGAACATTTTTTTATTTTGGATGACTATATATGAGCACCTTTAATTTATATGGTTATTCAAATGTTTGAACACAACTTTATATACAAATTATAAAATTAGATATTAACTTATATTTCTGATGAAGGATCTTGACATTTCAAAATACGATAATGCCTAGACGCAATTATTTTGTATTGCCATAAAGTAACAAACAGTCCTGCGAAATTAGATTAAAGGGGGCGATCTGAGTGTATTGGTGACTCTATCAGGCATCATGTTCACTACAGTCTGACCATGATTTCATGTTAGAAGTAATATTGTATATATAAATAACTGCTTCAGTGGCGCAGTAGGCAGCGCGTAAGTCTCATAATCTTAAGGTCGTGAGTTCGATCCTCACCTGGAGCAATTTTTTGCAATTTTTGAGCAATTATTTTATAATTAAATAAATCTAATACCCTCCTTAGTAGTTTTGTTATAGTTAATGAAATTAAAGTAAAAAAAGAAATTGGATAAACGTCAAAATATTTTAATTGTAAATAATTCTTTTTAATATTTTTTTTCACAATTATAAATTTATTGTTTTTTTTTTTTAAGTAATGAAAAACTTATCTTTACAAGTATGTACAGCGCTGGACAATTTTCCTATTGAGATAGAAATGTAATGAATTTTAGTCTTAAAATATTTTATTTTACTTTTTATGTTTTCTAACTTCATTAGGATTTCTCCTCATCCAATATTTGATGGGGTCACCAGCTTTGATGCCAAGCATTGCTGCTCTGGAGTTTACATCTCGCATTACAAAAGGCGAATAACCAGCAATGTAATCATCATTCAAAGGATCATTTGTAGCACGTCCAAGTTTTGTTGGTCTTTGATCGGGTACTGGTTGATCTTCAAACAGTATTGGATTGCAAGCATGTTTGCCTCCTTGAAACGTCGGTAAGGAAAACTGAATAAAAAAATTACACAATATTAGTTCACATAAAGATATTTAAATATTATATGTATTATACGAAATGTTAGTGAGTAATTAAAAATCAGTACCTTTTTACCCTTAGAAGTAAGGGGCTTCCGAAAATTAATGTGTATTTGTTGTTTTCCTTCATCATCTAAGGAAACAGACACTTTTTTTAAAGTTTTGTTTCCACAGTGAGGGCAGAAAACTTTTGTGACTACACCTGTTGTTTTGAAACATGTGTAACATCTCAAAATAAAGGTTCTCATTTGTTTAATGACTTTGCCTTCTAAGGAAGCAATATTTAAACCTATTTGCATCAAAACGTTTTGCATAGCATAGTCCGTAGTCAAACAAGCAACAGTAGCAGGTTTCTCTTTTACTACATCAGAGTCTATTTGTTTCTTTACATTTTTTATATTTTCTGTAAAAATTTAAAAAGAGATTAATGATTTTAAAATTAATATGTAGACAAAGAAATATTACTATACAAAATACAAACTTGGTGTTATCCATCCTTCATCATCATCTTCATCATAATCAACATCTTCATCTTCATCTTCACCTTCATCTTCCTCTTCGTTTTCACTTTCTGAATCATGAACACCTTCATCTTTTTTATTTATATCTTTGTTTACAGGTTTTAAAATATCATCAATTGTAAGATCATCTCCACATTCAACTTTTAAATCTTCTGGATTACAATTTAATTTTTCAAACTTTTTATTTAAATTATCGACTTCTTTTGTTTCTTCATCAGATGGAGCTGTGTCATAATCAGATTCTGAATCACTAGCATCACTCGCATCATTTGCAGTTCTTAAGTGTTCATTTTCTAAACTTGAATGCGAACCCTCACTTTCAGTTCTAGGTTTGGTTTCTGCTTTATTATCAATACTTTTCTTAAGACTTTTTCTGCTATTTTCAGCTTTAGTTTCGTTATTTGATACTTCTTCTTCACTATGTTCAGATTCTTCTCCTTCTTCTTCCTGAATAAGGTATTATAAAGAAATGACAATTATCATAAACTTTTATTCCACTGTTTAAGAAAACAGAACCAGATAAAATAAGTTAAGTAAAATACTCACCTCGCCTTCTGGCATATAAAATCCAATCAAATTCTTAGGATGATCATCTGGAGACTTAATGCTGCTATCAACTATTTCTTTCTTTTTTTCTGGTTCCTTTTTCAAATGATCTGTTCCTACTCTTTCTTTTTCATATCGATAAGTAAGGGCAATGACTTTAATATCCGTCGCTGACAGACTTGCATAATCACCAGTTTTTTTTGAAAATTCAGTGACTGTGAACAATTTGTAAATTATTAAAATAAAATAAAACTATTGATTAAATTTTACTGATTTGTTTTATTTAAAAATTACCAAATTTAATATCTTCAGGGTATGCATCCTTAACCTCCAGATCATAAGGAAGTACAACTAATCTTCTGAGCTGCCTTTTACTTTTAATTTCATTTACTACACTTGGCTCGGTAATAATTTTATTCCCAATATCCTGAAAGACAAAAAAACGCCTTTTAGTACAACAAACAAATAAAACTAAATCTTCTTACGCCATGTCAACAATTTCTTAACCTAAAAACACGCACCCACATCCATAATTTCACTTAAAATACAATTAAAAATTAAACGATAATCACCTGCAAAGCTGCATTTTTAATAAACGCACTCGTATCCACGATCAAAAACTCAACTTTCGACTCGACACCCATTTTTCATTACTAAAATACGAACACGTGCTTCGTATGTCTCCGTACTGTTTTGACAATCACGTCGAAGTGAGCGAGCTCCGGTAAACCAATTCCCTACCCTACCCTCACGATTCACCTATATACACAGAACCGCGCGAGGTGTGCTTATAAATTCTTCAGTTCAAAGCTTTCATCGAAAAAAGAAGGCATAGGCGGGAGCAACACGTGTTTTCGAGCGTAAAGAAATCGATAGCCATTTATTTTTAACCCCAGTACAATAGGCAGGAGTCGCGGAATTTCCGCTTATACACGCGAAGAGCCTGGAAAGTTACCGAAAGGACTGTTAGAATCCGGTCGTTTCGAAGGGTCGTTCAAAAAGTTTCATGATAGGGGTATACGCTTTTAAAAACGTTTACTCTTCATCATTTATTGAAACAAAGTTCAGCGGCGTCACTTTGCAATCTGATATTCGCGTGACTTATTGTACTCGAGCTGGCTTGTATTGCTGGCATTGTAATTGGGCTCTATGTTGACGCAGAATGTACAATTACCGGTTTACAGTAATTTTGTTTGGAAAACGCGAATTTGAGACGTTCCCGTATTTTAGTTTGAAATAAACTCTTTACTTAAAAATTAACATTCATTTGCGGTGTTATACCCGTAAAATAACTAGAGTCTATATAACGCTATATCAAAACTTGCTGTCTCCAACCGTCCATTTAAAAATCCGCGGGACAAAAACCGCCGAGAAAGAAAAAACCGCATCAGCCGCCCACCGCTACAAAAAAACGCAAAAAATAAACCTCCCAAAAAAAAAAACAACAAAATAATCCCAAAAAGAAAATATGGCGCTAGCAGACGGCTCCTTCTCAAAACTCAGCCTTTAAACACATCCGCGCACACATCCGCCCATTCAGCCCGCCTGCATACACACAAACACCATATATCCGACATACACAAATCGCAGAACCCACACACACACCTAACCATCTTACACAAACCGCATCATATATAGCTCACGCGCTCGTTGCGCGGGCTGCATACAGACATATACACACGAGCTCTCCGTGCGGCCAGTGTGTTGACGTACCGAGAGCGACTGCGCGCAAGATGGTGGCCTGCTAGCTCGTCGCGACGATGGTAATAAAAGTGGACGGTCTCCGCAGAGGCTGATGAGCTTTTCAGTCCCAGGGCGCGCGCTCGTGCCACTAACACGTCCGTCATCGCCGCTTCCGCGGCTCTGAATTTATAACAAGTCGCTGGCTAAACGAAATAAGCGAGAGGGGAAAAAAATCAAAGAAGAGGAGAGGATCGAACCGCCCACGCAGCGATATAGTTGCAGACATGCGAGGCGGCCGCCCAGACGACCAGAAGCAACGAGCGAGCTGCCCGCCGCTGCACTAGCTCGTATATAGGTGCGTGCATGTGTTATCTTGGGATAAGTGTATCTAGCGCCGAACGGTTTATTGTCTCGACTCCTGGAGCCAGCGCGCTTTCTCTGCTGTGTGTATATGCTGGAGCGTGAGTGGTGTATGTGTATTGAGGAGCCGAGCGGTTTCGGCTATTGCTGTGTATGCGAGATCGGCGCGAGCGATACACCTACGTGCCACTTAAATTCGTCATGTGACGAAATATTTTTCGAGGAGCCTTTTATCGACGAGCGCGCGCCAGCACACTGTGCGTGTGTTATCGCGAATGAGGGAGAGAGAGAGAATAAAAAGGAGCAGATGTAGGAAACCTTTGAGCGCGAGGAGGAAATAATAAAAGAGCGAGAGCTGTAATTACGGCCAATCGCCGTTATTCGCATAGTTCATTTGCATTGCTGGCCGATGGACATTGTGTTTGTGGCGGTTCATTGAGTTTTGGCACGGAGCTCCAAGTGTTTATGCTTATTGAGCTCGCTTATGGGGGCTCTTGGAATGTGTGGGATGTGCTCGTTCGAATGATATTTCTCTTTGTGAGCGGGGAGACAGTGGGCAATTAAAATTCAATGCGGATGGATTGCATCCAAAGTGAAGTGACCGGAACTCTGATAGCGATAAAATTCTTGCTTGCGTTTCAGGCTGCAGGCTGTGCTGCTGCTGCTGCTGCTGCTGCCCGAGAGAGGAGTAAAAATGTTATGAATAACAGCAGAGTAAATAGTGACGCCTGACTTCATAAGGACTTACCATGTCTAATTGCGAAGAGGAGTCTGCAGCGTCGGGATTTCACCAGCTAAGCATTACGAGTTAGTATAGAAAATGTCTTTGTTGATAGTAAAGCAAAAGCCTAGGTTATTAAAATAGTAAATTTGCATTTAGCTTGCAAAGCTCTTTACTTTGATATTTATTGACAGAGTTGGTGAATTGCAAAACTTGTTTATTTGGATTGAAATTTTTATTTTTATTGCATCATTAAAAGAAACAGTACAATAATGAATTCCAATAATCTTCATATATTAACAAGTATTTTTAAATTGCTTCTACTATTCATTATACATTTTTCTTATATAAGTAATTCATTCTTGTGACTGTTGAGTAATCTAATTAAAAATATATTTGTTATCAACAATAATAACAATAACAATAAAAGTAAAAATATATAAACTTTTGTAAAACCTTTGTTTTTACTTTTTTTATTGAGTAGATGTTATTCTATCTAGAACAAGGCTGGTACATAAAGAAAATAATTAGTGTTACGTAGTATTATCTCTTTTTTATTCCTAAAAATTGCTTAATGTTATATTAGAAATAATAAACAAAAGCTTTAGAAATTTTTATTTAAATACAATATAAACAAACGATACAATTTGGATTAATATTTTAAATTATATTTTGAATTTCTTTTGCTGTTAATGGATCAATTCTGTATAATCAACAAAAACTCCACGAAGTACTACCAGTTTGCAAAGTGCAATAAAGCTAACTTATTCATTTATTATACTAAATTACTATATTTTCTATTTGTAGTAATACTAATTTAAAGATATAATTAAATTATAGTTTACTAATACTTTAATTTTAAAAATAACTGATTGACTAGAAAAGTTTTTCTTATTATTTCAAAAATATTTCTTTGCAATAAATGCCTTGTAAATCAATACATGCAATCAGTCAGTATTAAAAATTCATGCCCCTATGACTACAGTAATTTAAAATATATTTTTAAATCATTTACTAAGCAAAATTTAATTCAAATTTATGTTAAAATAATAAAAATATTTATTCTACATAACTTTTTTCTATCCATATCTTTTTTAATTTATTTGACAATTTATTTGACTATTGAATTTATTTAAATATCAATCATTACTGTTATTGATAATTCGTTTTATTCTATTGTTTTTAGTTGAAGCAGCATCTTTAAGAAGCTCTTCTTTCTTAAAGCCTAACCCTTACATAGAATTCTCTGTTGACAACAAAACTCCTCGAAAAACAGAAGTATCTAAGTCAACATTACAGCCAAAATGGAACGAAGAATTCACAGTTCTAGTTACACCGTATTCTCAACTACATTTTCGACTTCTAGATCACAGTTCTTTTCGCAAAGATACATTGATTGGCGAAAAAAAAATCTTCCTTTATGACATTCTTGTCCATTACAATGGAAAGTTGGAGAGTTTGGAGCTTACCCTGGATTTATTAACAGGGAACAAACATGATTATTGTCAAACTAAAATTGGAGATTTGATCACATTGTTTGATAGACTTAGGATAGATATGAACACTGTGGCTCCACCGACCCATGTACCTTCATTTTTTGTTGATCAATCATTGACATTGCCACCCACTAGCAATCCAGCAGCAGTACCTCTAGGTTAGTATTTTCTTTTGTTTGTAAATAATACGGTATTTTATACTTTTCTATTCATTCTTTAACCTTTTTAACCTAAATTTCAAAAACATTTATAAAAATTAACAGTTTAATAAAAATAAACATTTTAACTTAAATTATTTAGTATTGTATCAGTTATTTATTTCAATAGAATGTATTTCTAAAATGAATAAATAAAAATATGATATTCTACATTTGCTTTTTAAAGTAACATGAATTTTTAAAATTGTTGGAAAAACATCTTTACAGAATGAATTAAATTAACTTCCTGTATACTTGTATGAACTTCATATTTTTTTTTACTGTTACAACTAAATGAAAAAAATTACGACAATTAAAAACTTTGAAATTTTGAAAAATTTACAGAATACTAAAATTTGTTTTCATATATAATGATGTCCTTTGACGAAACTAACAGGTAATAGTTAAATTAAATTTATTGATACTTCATTTTAGGTGCAGTGAACAGCGATAGCGCAAGTAACCACAGTATCTTGAACGGCGGTGTTCGAGCCCGTATGCGGTCTCAAGGGTCGGAGAATGCCGCCCCTTCAGCGGCAACCGTTCAACCGCTAATGCATCGGAACTCATCGAATAATTTTCAAGATTGTAACAATACCAGCCAACCTGAGGACGAATCAAGCAATAGCAGAGCCGTATCAGTGTATGCTCCATTATTTTTGAACGGCACAGCTAGCAATCACAACAATGTGGCAGGCAACAGTATGCAACCCGATGCGTCTTGTTCGCCAGTGGCGGTACGACCGTCTTCCCAGCAGCTGCAGCTCTGCTCTTCCACTATGCCCAATCAGGCTGAAAGCTTGACGCATCAGGAGGAGCCGTTACCGGCTGGCTGGGAAATGAGATACGATGTTTATGGGAGAAGGTGAATATGAGAATAAATTCGGTTACTTTACCTGTTAACACTATGATTTTGTAACATAGATAATAGTTTTTTGTGTGCCAAGGGCGAATCATAAACGAACAAGCGCTTGCCTATGGTGCACACTTTTTTTTATAATACATTTATTGATTTTCGCGTTTTTGTGCCGAAAAGGCGAGCATATAATCGTAAATTTTCTATACTACAAATAATATTCATTTACATTAAAAAAATACGTGTTAGTCGGAAAATTGCCCATGTGTAGACGTACATGCAAAGTTGACCATGTAAGAATTATAGAGATTTGATGATACACACTTTTAGTCGTATTGCTTATATATATATATGAAGTGGTTTGTTTAAACATATGACGTGGGATTGTTTGTACATACATGTAATGTGGAATTACCCATATATGATGCAAATACGGTATATATATCATATACATGACGTGAAATCGGTGATTTACATAAATAAAATTCAAAATTTATGCTTAATAAAGTACCTGATGCAACAGTAATTTCTGTATTTACTGATCGAAAATGAGTCATTTTATATACCTACTTTCGCGGTAAAAAAAAACACCCAAATCATGCATGTTTTACAAAAAATGTTTAATCATTCATTGCATAATGGCATTATTTTATGAAATAACGTCAAGGAAAAAATTTTACAATCTTTAGATAAATATAAATATTTGTTTAATTTCTTAAAAAATAAATCCACAAAAATCAAGAAAACAAATATTAAATTGTTTACTAAATTTTGCTTCTTTAAGGATTAATATTAATAATAATGATAACTTAAAATATGTCTAGAGATACTCTTTTAATTAGGACTTTAAACCGTGATATTATATGTGAGTGTTTTTCATGAATGTCAGAAAAAATTCTAAAAGCGTGTTTCTGCAAATCTCTCATGGATATGTAAATCTGTTTAATTTGCCTCACTGTAAATTAAAAGAAAACCTATATTCTACATCTGAATTATTTATTTTATAGATATTACGTGGATCATAATACGCGCAGTACGTCCTGGGAAAGACCACAACCGCTACCTCCCGGATGGGAAGTTCGCCGGGATATGCGGGGCAGAATATACTACGTGGACCACAATACTAGAAGCACTACCTGGCAGAGGCCGAATACGGAAAGACTGCAGCACTTCCAGCAGTGGCAGGGTGAAAGGCAGTACGTTGTGCAACAAGGAAATCAAAGATTCCTTTATCCACAGGTGCGTTAAAATATTTCCTTTGTTTTTTCTACAAGATTGACAAGTATCTGCAACTGTAAAGTTCTAAGAATTACGAGTAATTTATCTTTTCATAGACGTAAACTAACAATCATCAATTTTAATGAGAGCATTCTATAGATAACATTAATATTAATGAGATTATTTTACTTATGATTGTATTTATGAATAGATAACTTTATAATAATTTATCAAATAACGAAAAGATAGCGTTAAAGAAATCAAACATTCTGATAACGTTCTTATACCACTAAATAACAACAAAAATGTATTTACTTAAAAGACGGATATTAAGTTTTTTGATAATGTTTTTCTATTACTTTACTTTTGATTAAATATTCTTTTTATTTTTTATTTATAGTTTTTTTAGAAATAGCTTTAAAAAATTGCACTACAACGCAAATCCAAAACAAATTATTTTATAAATAATTTTACTGAATACAGAGTACATATTTATAGCTAAGTATATTAGTCACTGAAATAATTATCATAATAACATGCATTAAAACAGTTATTGTGACTAATCCATTTTAAATGATAAATAGCTTGTCATAATTCATAACATTATATGATTCAGACTTGGCGATAAAAATACAATAATGTTTAGAAATACATAATATTGGAGTTCCATGACATAAGATGATTTTTCATTACTCAAAAAGCTAATATATGAATAACTTCTACACGGATAAAAATATTTCGCTTTGCGTAAAAAGTTAAAATTAACGTAAATTGTTTTATGTAATCTAAATAATGTGATAACTGCATTTACGCAAAGAACTTTATTTTAAAGTTATATGTATAATCGAGCTGGAATATCCAAAATTAACATTTTTGTTTTCATGATTAAATTAGTATAAATTAAACAACCGTTTTATTTAAAATTTAACAAATTGAATATAATTTTTATATGAAATAAATTATGTAATTTTCAGCAGTAAAAAACTGCAGAATATCCGAGGTAGGCGTTTAACAAACTTGCTTGTTTATTGCTATTATTAGTATTTCACTTTAAAAATATGTAGGATACAAATAATAATTCGAAAAAATTTATCGTCTAATAAATTTACTGATTGCGAAAAAAATTTAAATGACACGAATAGACCGATGAACTAATTAATGAATAATTTTTAGAACTTTAATAATAAAACTTAAAAGATCTGTCTCAATAATTTTACAATTACAAATAAAGTTATTCCGTTCATCACTAAAAACTGTTCTGTTTTAACAGGCACACCAAGCCATGGCTGCGGGCCCATCGACGTCGACGGCTGACGAAGACGACGGCCTAGGACCGTTGCCGGCAGGCTGGGAGCGTCGTCGACAGCCCGAGGGCCGCGTCTATTATGTTAATCATAAGAATCGCACGACTCAGTGGGAGGACCCCCGTACCCAGGGCCAGGAGACCATGGATGAACCTCCGCTGCCCGATGGCTGGGAGATCCGGCTTACCGAGGACGGCGTGCGCTACTTTGTGGATCACAACACGAGAACAACGACATTCCAGGACCCTAGGCCTGGTGCTCCTAAAGGGTAGGTGTTTTGTATTCTTGAGTTTTAGTTGTGATTAAAAAAAACACTCTTTGATAATTAATTTAAAAATAGTCACCGACTATAACTGTCAATGATTTTTATAAAATTAGATTTTTATCAGTAGAAACATCCATGCATTGGAAGGACATTTAAGTAATTGATCAATTTCTCCGCGTTTGAAGAAATAATCAGTTTTAAATCTATTGTTTATTGTACTCAAACATTGATCGTAAACATAGAGTTCTTATATTAATAAAATAATGTAAATATTTCACATTACAGACCAAAGGGAATGTGTCGAGTGCCAAGAGCATATGAGAGATCGTTCCGTTGGAAGCTCTCTCAGTTCCGTTTCTTATGTCAAACGAACGCTTTTCCCAACCACATAAAAATCAGCGTCAGCAGACAAACGCTTTTTGAAGACTCTTATCACCAAATAATGAATGCCGAAGCTTTCGCCCTTAGACGTAGGTTGTATATAATTTTTAAAGGCGAAGAAGGTCTAGATTATGGCGGTGTGTCCAGGTAAATTTTAAAAAATAATTTTTATTTGGGAATAAAAATTATTTGAATTAAATAAATTAAAACTTTGTATATTTACAGAGAATGGTTCTTCCTTTTAAGTCATGAGGTTCTTAATCCAATGTATTGTCTTTTCGAGTATGCTAACAAAAGCAACTACAGTCTACAAATAAATCCGGCGTCGTATGTAAATCCAGATCATTTGAATTACTTTAAGTTCATTGGGAGATTTATAGCAATGGTAAATTTTACATATTCATATTAATTTCATTATTTTTTAACATTTATCACGAACGATACATACCAATTTTTAATGCTTTTAGGCACTTTACCATGGACGATTTATTTATAGTGGATTTACGATGCCGTTCTATAAACGCATGTTAAATAAAAAATTAATAATGAAAGATATAGAGTCAATCGATCCTGAGTTTTATAAGTCACTTGTTTGGATAAAAGAAAATAATATTGATGAATGTGGTCTCGAATTATATTATAGTGTTGATTTTGAAATTCTCGGTCAAGTAATACACCACGAGTTGAAAGAAGGAGGCGACAAAATCAAAGTTGTCGAAGACAATAAAGAGGAGTACATAAGGTATGAATTGAATAATTTTATAAAATTGAAGCTTTTAAAAGCTTGTATTAAAAAAATCAATATCAGAAAGTGTAATATTTCATGAAATATTATTAGGCTAATGACAGAGTGGCGAATGACGAGAGGTATCGAAGAGCAAACCAAAGCCTTTTTAGAAGGATTTAATTCTGTTGTACCTTTGGAGTGGTTAAAGTACTTTGACGAACGAGAGCTTGAACTTATGCTATGTGGTATGCAAGAAATCGATGTTGATGATTGGCAAAGGAACACCATCTATAGGCACTACACACGTAATACTAAACAAGTATTGTGGTTTTGGCAGGTATGTTCAAGTTTAAGGGAACATTTAAAATGGTATAGGTGTTTATACTTTTTTAAATATATATGTAACAATGTATTTTTATCATCAATTTAGTTCGTACGAGCAGCAGACAATGAAAAACGCGCGAGATTATTACAGTTTGTTACTGGGACATGTAGAGTTCCTGTTGGTGGATTTGCGGAACTTATGGGTAAGTTATTAAAAACTTTTATACGTAACATATGTATCTGTTGATGTAATATGAAATAATACAAATAATACGTATTGTTAACGTCCATGTCAGTTTCTGCATAAATATTTTTACACGTGTCATTTTTTAAAACTTTAAATACATTAATGAATTTTTGGAAATCCGATAAAAACGTTTAAAATTTTATATCAGTAAAAAAAAAGTAAAAATTTTTGTATTAGTAAAAAAAGACAGATTTAATTCATAGAATAGTAGTATAAAACTTTTGTTTAAGTTTGTTTAACATTTTACAACTTTATACACCATGTCGGTCAAAAGATATTTGAGCCAAAAATAAATTTAATAAATCGAATAATTCGTAGTGTTAACTTCATTATGTTAAAACGGACAATTAATCAATATTTGCTTTAAAGAAACTCTTTATCGCGTGCTACATTTCAGGGTTTTTTCCGACCCTATAAATAGATTCTATACTCATCGTTATTTTCGTTATTCGCATGTATCAATTGTTTAATCACAGGGAGCAATGGTCCGCAAAGATTTTGCATCGAAAAAGTCGGCAAGGAAACTTGGCTGCCACGGTCCCACACATGCTTCAACAGACTGGACTTACCACCGTACAAGAGCTACGACCAAATGGTGGAAAAACTAAATTACGCTATCGAGGAAACGGAGGGCTTTGGTCAGGAATAAATAGACTCTTTACGCGGACTATCGATTGTACGTCTCGTAAGTGGACATTCATTGGAGTGAAGGGTCGCTCTTTAGGAGTGAATTGAAACTTTGCATTGAAATTTTCGTAACGTATTTTGGTAAATTTTTACCAAATTAAATTGTACATTTTTTCTTACACGCATTTAGAGTTGTATATAAACTTTCGGCTTTTATGTTATTTTAGTTTTCTACTAAAATTATGCATAAATAAATAAGAATCATTAATCATAATGTATAACATAAAAAATATAGTAAAAACATGTAAATATTTTTGTGCTGTTTTTAATTTTTATACTTTAAACATTTCATGAGTTGAATACTTTATTTAATTCTAAATATCTATAAACAACAATTATTTTCGATTTTTTTGAATATCGTGCATTATTACAATAGTAATACAAATCAGTCTGTACGATTTAAATCATTACTAAAAAATGCATCCACAGTATGCTAAATCTTTTTTTTTTTTTTTTTTAATTTAAGTCTTTTCAATAAGTTTCGATATTTTTTGCTTATTACATTTTATATTAAACATATATACACTTTATATTAAAATATATTTTTATTCAGTTATTCACTCCAATAAAAAGAGTGGCCACGTCTTCACTCCGTACAGATTGAAAAATCAGTCCAAATAAGTGCGTTTTAAAGCAGGCGCTACTTTAAAATTTATAAAAAAATAGAGACAGGCATAGTTACAAAACTCGATGCCAGCATTAAAATTATATCGAAGGCTATTATTAATGATAGACTGAACGAAACGAAAGAAAGAATGCAAGATAACTGGCCTAGGATGAATGATTGGTTTTGTTTCTCCGTTTACGAAGCACGAGTCGTAATAGTATACATGTAATAGCCAACATGTAAAAGCCAAGCCACCAACTTCTTCCTTGTTCCCTCGCGAAGATATGTATAAAAGATTTCAAACATAACCGACTGTCGTTATTGCTATTTGTATACAGATAAGAATAGTTTTTCTTACTTTTTCTCTTTGCATAAGTAAATTGGTTGAAATTGGGTGCACCCTTTTTCTAGTACCTTATAAAAAGTATTTTTTTTTAATTATTTTTCAAGGTCAGAATTCTTTATGAATCGGAAATATAAGTGTTAAATTATTTATATTACTTATTCATTAAATACGATGATAATCTTAAATCAAACTTTAATTATGTGTAAAATTGTAAAAAAAAAATATAATGTAAATTTTTAAAGTTTTTAACAAAGATTTCTTTTTAGACAGATATAGACTTCACAAATTACATTTATTTCATGTGTAGCTTTACAATTAATTTAATATGGTAAAAAATTACGTGTAATTATGTACTTAACATATTAGAAAAAATTCATTCAAAATGAATTTTAAAAAGTTTATATAAATTTCTAAAAGATATAATATTAACGATATTTTTTAATTTTATCTAATTAAATTTACAAATATTTTTCAGTAAGTATAAATAATCTTTAAAAGGAAATGTCCGTCTTATATTGTGCATAATTACACCGAATTTTTTTCTTGAACTTGTACGAAATATTAAAGATTGTCATTAAAATTTTCACAATGACACAATAATATGTGGTGAAAGAAAAATAAGAAACCTTCCGATGACAGATACTGTATATATATACTAAAAATTAAATGTAGCTGTGGTATATTTATTATGTTGTAGACAAGCGATTATTGCGTGCTGTCTGGAACAGTTAAAAATTGTTTCGAATGTAATATGAAGAATGTAATATCAATCGGGTAATTATTTTTCATACATTGTGTAAATTCGAATTTAATTATCACCGCGGTGGAGCAGCGCAATCATCGACACCCGGAGATTAATTTTTCGATAACTTTTCTTTTTTATATAAAACCAAAGTTGTTAAAGAATACGTACGTTTACGATTAAAAAATAAATAAATAAATAAAAATAACGAATGCCCGCGGGTACTCGTTGATTCCTGAAAAAAAATAATTAGCGTATGTATAAACGTAATTAAGGTAAAGAGAAGGTAACCGCTCACTTACGAAATTACTGTCCAATAAAGCTTTTGGACAGTGTGGTCGTAATTTATAATTTACTTGTTTGCTATGGGTTATATTGTAGATATAAAAATGTGGAAGGATCAATCGATTGTAGATCAGGAAATTTTCTGTAAAAGTGAAGTTAGCGCAAGAACCGAAAATATGTTTGTCGTCGTGTTCTGAACAGAGAACTAATGTCTCGTACCTGTGTTACATTCGCCATTACAAAAAATGACCTGTACATATAGAATGCGCGTTTATATACGCGTGCAATGTATATAAGTCGATATTGACAAGATGTAAAAGAGCATGAGTTAATGAACTGCATGGCGCGTATTGGAGCGGAAAGTTGGAAGTTAAAAAAGCGGTGCGAGACGCTCGCGTTCCCACTAAAAATCTATATTTTTCAATTACCTTAAAACTTTTACGTATTGTTCAATCAATTAATAATCCTGGTTAAAAGATTGTATTGGAAAACCATTTGAAGTATAACAGAGTTATCATTAAGTATAATTTAAAATAAATAATTTTGACTTTAATGGCTCGTTAAAAATTGTACAAATTTTTTAACCACAATTTTATCTTACTCAAACTTTTTAAACTATTACAATTTCTATTTCAAATAAGAATTACGAGTGTAATCAAATGGAAAAATGAAATTATAAAATATAGAAGACACAAAATAGTTTAAGTCTTTTAATGTAAACAATAATTTTCTATTTTTGCTCGGATTTACGTTATACCTAATTCTACATGCACTGTTAATCAAATGGAAACATCATATCCTATTTTAGTAAAACAAGTTTTTGTGTGATAAATGTTTTTTATTAAACACAATTTTAATATAATATTACTAAAAAGATTTTGTACTAAGTCTTCATTTACCTTTATGAAATATAAATTTTTTCCAGCTGTTATTTCCTTTTCTATTTTTTAACCAGGAAAGCTGTCACTCATAAAAGATAATTTTCAAACTATTTTTTCACTACTCTATGACATAAGTTCAGTTAACTTAAATTAATTATCATCATTGTCGTTTGACACATTTAAACTAGATATTAGTAGAAGGTATATTTAAAACAATACAATTGCATCATTTCGTTCTGTTCAGTGATGTATATTTTTAATTAAAATTAATCAATAATTTGTGTAAAAAGTTAACTTACACTGATTTTCTATAATTTTTTATTTGCTTGATTGTAACTTTTTTCCACCAATTTAATAGACGCGTATTCTCGCTTCTTCCCTTAGGTAAACAAGTCGGAGATTCGATCAAGCACAGAAGAGATTTTACTAGGATTGTATATATTTTACGTGTACAGACTATATATAAAAAACAAATAATAAAGAAATTATCGTTACACAGTGTTTTTTTAATGTTTCCTTTCTGGTAACTAAAGATTTACATAAATACCTAAGCTCTAAAAATTTACATATATTTACAAATTTATAAGTCCATTATTAAATATTTCTGAAAGCAAAAATTAATTTTTCTTTTGCTATAATTTTGGATTAGGTCCAAAAAATTTGTGCCAGGGAAAATTATCAAAATTATCATCTTTTGGTAGGATTTGATTGTTCTTCCATTTATCATCGAATCCTTTAAGCTCATCTAAAAAAATAATTTAAGAATTTTTGATAAAAAATATGTTTTGCTGTATAATTAAAATCAAAAAAATTCTATTTACTTACTTTCATCCATGTTCAGTATATCTTCTGATTTTATTTCTGTTCCATCTTTGGCTTTTTTTGTTACAACAGTATGCATTTTATCACCTATTTGTCGTGTTATTGTAGTTTCTTCGTTACCATCACTATCCCGAACAGTACGACGATGTTCAACACTTCCATCTGCTCTTTGAACAGTTTGCATTGATACAGACTTTCCAAATGATTGAAATGAAAATGGGGATGTGAAGGTCTGTGCAGATTGTGAAGGAGTTTTCCATATTTTTGCAACATCATCAGAATTATATCTAAACATTAATAAAATATTAAATATTATAATTATGTTGTTTTATTAATTTTATACTGCACATATAAGAGTTACTTACTTTCCATCAATATCTGAATCTTGTTTTTTTTGGTTTGGACCAGGCATGTCATAAGAAGGCTTTAAAACTTCATTAACAGGTCCCCGTTTATTGTTGTCAGGTATTGGAAATGCGTTTGTAAAATCTTCAACTGTTAAAAAAATTTTATTTTTCAAATAGTTTAGTATTTTGTATTAAAAAGGTCAATTAAAAAAAATACTAATCTTACATTTGAATATTGTGTCTGGCATATCAAATGAAGGCTTTAAAACTTCATCACGAGGGCCCTGTGGCTTAGCATCAGGTGTTGGTAATGCGTTTGAAAAATCATCTATGAAAGCAAAGCAATCAATTACTTTTTTGTTTTAAAAATAAATTACTTGTTCCTTATATTATTTATCTGTACAGAATGATTTCATTATAAAGAATAAATATTATGCTCAAATTTTAATTGCTTTTCACACATACTGATTTAAAAGTAAAATAAACTTAATACTTAATAAATAAATATCTTAACACTTATTAGTATATGATAAATTTTAATGCTTAATCTGTCTTTAAATAATTATAAAGTGTATGTATATAACTTAAAAAGCAACTTACCCTCAAATGAACCAAAGCTATTTCCGAAACCAAAGAAGTTTTTCATCATATCGTCCATCTGAGTTTCAAAAAACCTAGTCATCTCAAAGGGATCGCTGAATATTCTGAACTGGTATCGATTTCTGGGCTGCCTGTTGCTAAACAAACAGTAACTTTGTTCACAGGCCTGATCCATCAACAAAGAAAAGCATCTATATAGCACAAAAATAAATAAATACCTGAAATCACTGACATCATCCTCATCCTCGTCATTCTGCCAAATTGGATTCCTAAAACTATCTCTGTACCGCTGATCATCCTCGAACCTAAAACAAGCCAAAGCCCCAGATTCAATCACCGAGAAACCATAAAAACCACAACTACATCTATAAATTCATCAACCCACTACACTTGCGCAAAACAAAAACTTTGCCAAACTACAAGAAACTTTTCCACTTGAACGAAAGTCAATCTGGAAAGTTCTAGCACCGCACCGAACTAACCCCGCGCGCAAGACCAAAGAAAGTTAACCCATCTCACCTGTGTTGGGGCGGCTCCTGGGCCGAGGGTCTGCCAAAGAAGTTCCGGAAAAAGTCGTAGAACGGCATGTTGTCAACTAAAGCTGAGTTCCTCTGAATGTCATGTAATTCGCAACAATTGCATCACTCGCGCGGTTAGCGCTCGCAGATGTGCAGACGCGGATACGCGAATCGAGACTGACGTTGGCCGAGGAAAGTGCGGACTTCGCCAAGCGCGACGGCTGCGAAGCATTGAAGTTGGCTGAGTGTCAAGAGTAGTGCGCTGGGCTTGAGGTGGGGTGATTATCGCACTCCCACCACGCTTTGGATTTTTCTGTTGCCAGATATTTTTGTTTTCCTGTGAAATTTTTATTTTTTTTGTTTATTTTTGGTTAGGGAAATTTCTTTTGTTAAATATGATATTTATGGGTCATTTTTTTTTCTTTTGTTATTTTATTGATTGTAGTATAAAAAATCTATAAAGATTTTTCTCCAGTTTAAGTATTGGAGTGTAATATAATTTTACTGGGAAAATTTTTTATAACATAGATTATAAATATTAAATATACTCATCAATATTCTAGTCCCTTTATCTTCTCTCAATTTCAATATGACCATACAATAAAATATAATATTTGCTCCAGTTTTAAAAACGGAGCAATATAGCTGCAGCTTGGAAAGTTTGGAGAATGTTACGCCATCCGTTAAAACGGTGAATCATGGAAACACTTCGAATCAAGCCAATTAGAATGTCATGACAATATGAATACAATTATAAAAACTCTTACATTTTGTCGCACTGTGGATCAATTAGAGGATATCTGATGTCATCAAGTTGGATTAACAGCTGGGAGTAACTTGCCAAATTTTGCGGCTCAAATGTTGTGAGTGCGAGAAACAGAAGACTGGAAATTTTGTTCAGGAGGTTATGTTGACTCGTTAATTATGACTTTTTTTCCGAAATGAGGTTTGTTTCTTCTTTGGAATAATTTAAACAAGTGACAATCTGAAAAGTGGAATTATTTATAGTTTTTTGTATACTTTCTTTTTTATTCTGGAACAATTTTCATACGCGATGATGAAACATTAGAATTATCTGAATATATCTAATCTGAAGTCTAAATATATGCCATTGTTTTTATTTCTGCCACTATCAGCTAATTGTTTAAATGCTATGTGTTATTGAGTTTACGTTATTTAGTTTCTTTTTATTTTATAATATTTTATTTTTTATTTGCAGGTGGATAAAATTTTTAGTTTATGAATATGGAAACTTAATTATTATTCACTACTGTATTACAAGATGAGGTTTAAATTAAACTGTGAATAGAAAAAAAAAACCAAAATGAACGCAATCACAGGACAATTTCGTAAAACAACATGGGACCCAATGCTGATAATATCCCAGATCATTGCAGTGCAATGTGTTATGTACTTCATCCTAGGCATATGGATTATGATGATTGCTACACTTCTGGGCACTACCAAATCTCTTGATTATGCCTTCCAATATAAAGAGATTAATGTTCGAGACTTTGGCGGCTATCTGGTTATAACCATTTTTATATTAAACGCAGTAATTGGTGCAATAGCTTTATGGTATCTTGTACAGAGGACAAAACAGTGTATGGATTTTGCGTGCACTGCCCACCTGATACATCTTATATGTTGTTGGTTTTATAATGGAAGTTTTCCAACAACTTTTAGCTGGTGGTGTTTGAATATTGTGACTATGAGTATAATGTGTGTCTGTGGTGAATTTTTGTGTATGAAAACTGAACTGAAAGCAATTCCTCTTGGTATGAACAGCCAAAAAACAGCCTTGTAACATTTTTACAAAGCTGCCTCTTTCCCAAAATGATTATTTATCCCGTCTTAAAATATTTATGAAATTAAAACATTTTCTAAGATAAAATTGTTTTGTGAACTAATTGTATATTATAGTGAAAAATGTGTAGTTTATGAATAATTTAATTTTTTTGTAATAAAATAATATTCTTATATAAAAAAAATTGTATGTTTTTATCTTATTTAACTCAAGTTTGTTTTAATGAATAACAAGTATAAAGAATAACAATTAAAATTACAGGTACAATAAATTTCTTTAACTTAAAGTTTATTCATTAGCAGTTTCGTTTTATAATTTTTACAGTAACAATTTATTTTATATTACAATTTACAGTAAATTGCATTCATTCACTACTGACTTCATTCATTTAATGATGATGATCCTCCTTATAGAATCTCAATCCGCAATAGCCACAAATATGATTACCAGGTTTATCCTAAAATAAGTAAAAATTAAAAATAAATAAAACAATAAGTATTAATATACATAAAATAAGTAAGTTTGTGAACATATATTTTAGATAAATATTAAGTTTAAAAGAATTCACAATAAAGGATCTAAATGAAGTAATTAAATATTTTTAATAATCTAAAATATTTGTTTAAAATTGTTCACTTTTGATAATTTGAAGTTAAAAAGAAGTATTTATAAAAATATAAATTATCTATGAAAGTAAAATATTAAATAAGTTTGTATTGAAAAGTCTTACTAGGTTAATAAAAACTTTGGGATGTCCAAGAGGTCCGCCACCACCATCACATGCCACAATTCTATCTTTTTTCGACTCGGGAGGTACTTCAGCAATTAAATTAATCGCCCAATTTGGATTAACATCTTTTGGTCTATCGACAAACCTTGCAAGTCTGCGGTCATCTGGTTCAAATTTCTAAAAAAAACCAACCAATTTTAAAATTAAATCCAAATATTCTTGTAATCAGTACATTAATCCTATCAATTCACTACCTAAACTCTACAAATTTTAAGTTATAAATAAAAATAAAAAAACGTTTCAAAACCACTACTGACGTAACCTCGAATCGTCAGAGTCAGAACATCGATTAACGAACAAAGGATTTACCTGGCCAGTGTGTCCTTCGCAGTCTCGGGGTTCCCAGGACGAGTAGCACCTGGAGGAAATGAAAACCGAAGGTGAGAGTGATCTACATCTCAGTTGGCTAGAATTTTGGAGCAAACGGACGATATTTTTGCTCGCCATGTTTGCTTGCTGTTTTTACCGACTGATTAGATCAAAACAGCTGTGCGACGGTAGTTCGGTTTTGAGTGCGGGGTCTGGTGAGAGGTCGCAGGGTGTAAGTAATGTTTTTTAAAAATAGCGTGATTTCTTTTATGTAATTATGATATTATAATTATTATAAATGTTTTCTAGTACATGTATTACACAGATGTATATTATTTTTTGATAAACTAGAAGATAAATTTGTTATTAAAATTTAATAAAAAAAAAACGCGATAGTGTTAATAACACAAACGTTTGGATTGCGGGACGTGAACAATAATAGTTATAACAATTAGTTATAGTTATTCACAGTTATTAACATTTATTAGAAAAAACTTAAATATTATATAATTGCAAATAGTTGTAACGTAAATTAATGTGATATTTTGACTTATTGATTTACATACTTAAAAATTCTTTTAATTTTTTTCTGCTTAAATATTAATAAAAATTTTATATACTAAAAATCCTGTAAAATATATAGTTATAAAGTTTATGGTCATACTTAAATATAACACAGTGATGCAAAATGTTTTCTTAAAAATATTGTTCTTTAAATGCTTATTTTGTTTATGCATTTTACGTAAAAGTTACAGAAAAAAGGGTGTAAACATAAAAAAAATAGAAGTTTTTTAATAATATTGATTTTTTCAGGAACAACTTTTACTAAACAATAAATAAACTTTCATTAAGTAAATATCTAAAAATTGTCAACATAAAAGTGCAAAAAAAGGATTAATCATAATTTATATAATATTTTACTTACTTTAATAATATTTACCTACCTTTATGACAGCCTGAACTATCTTGTTAAATGTCAAGGTGTTCCCTATCTTTCTTTCTTTCTTTCTTTTACTGCCTTGGGTACATTAAAGACTCCGTTTTACCACAGTCCATGCTTATGCCATATAAGACTTTTTTGTATTTTATTTTTTGACGGAAACTTACAGTTGGTCGGACGACGTCACCACCCCAACCAACTGGACCTACAGTTTATACATAGTGGAATCCGAACCACTAGAGTCACTGTGTTGATTAAGG
>UELX01003334.1:0-24094 GCA_900480035.1 Eupelmus urozonus | reverse complement strand
ATATGCAACACGGGAGTAAAGTCGATTACTCCCTGGGGTGATTACTGCCCTCGCTTCGCTCGGGCAGCAAATTCACCTCCGGGAGTAATCTACGACTTTACTCCCTTGTTGCATAATGTACTATAAAATTTTTTTTAATAAACTATAATTTTTAAAAAATTCAAAAATTTTTTAAAAATTTACTTTACAACCTACGATTTTGCATCCCTTTTCTGTGCACAAATAAGGGCCTCTGCATGCTCTTGTTTAAAAAAGCACAGTGCTTAACAAGAGAGGAAGTGTCTTTTTCAGACGCGGATGATGTTTTTAGCACTCGTGCTAAAAAATCATCCTCGCTAGAAAAAGCCAACTTTCCTCCCTAGTTGAACAATATACTATTAGCCTCGCGGGGGAGTTTGCACGCAAGGTTGAAATCATTTCTTCGCTCATGTACCGAACCGTATTTTTTTATACGACGTGCATAAAGTGACATGTATAGTATACGCTTTTTTGTTCGAGCGTGCGCAAAATCGAGCTTTGCGCACGGAAACTCAAAATATTAATATCAAACAATAATTGGTTTGTCTCTAGTGGTGATGACGTATCGTTTAATAAGTAAATTAATAAGACAATTCTACAAAAAATAAAGTTATTACCAGTTAATGGAAAACCAAATTATTATATAACCAATAATTATAACCAATAATAATTGTTATAATAATAATTGTTTATTATAAATTATTTTAATTTAAAAACTTTTAATTTACGATATAATTTTTTATTTTTTTATATTGATTATGTAAGACCCATAAGGAACTGACATGGTTCCCACATAGGTCCTTTAAAGGCTCTTTTTGTCGGGGTATCAAGTTATTACCCAGATTTAGGTATATAAGCAACTTTGAATATTCTATGAAATATATTTTATAGTTTTAGTATAATATGTTAAAAGTGCATTTCTGTATCTAGTGAATAAATAAATAAATAAATAAAAATTTTTTATTGCAACCTCTAAATTAAATACTTAATTTTTTTTTAATTAAAAATCGGTCAAATTATTAAAATTTAAAAAAAAAAACACTTTATCGACTTCGATACTTATATATGAAAATAATTTAAAAAGTTCTTCCCTATATTTACTTATTAAAACATACTTTTTGATTAAATTTAAAGTAGCAATTTAATCATAGAAAAGTTAAGTATGTTTTTCTTCAATATATTTTGCAAAATTGAATTCAAGCAGATGATTGTCTTAAAGATACATTATTAAAGAGAAAATCTAGGCATCCTAAGATACCTCATGGTTACTGAGCTGTTAGCAGCCATACCTAAGTGGATTATGGCGGTCTCAAGTGGCGAGTATCGTTACTAATAGTAGGCTGGGCTACAAGGAGCTCTGCCCTTTTCATTTTCTTACTTTTCTGCTTTTGATAGTTGATAGATGATCGTTTGATTCTCAATCACACTGTTATTGTCATAAACGTCCTTTTTTAATAAACGTTCAACTGCCAAGCCGTTAAAATGGTAAGTAATTCCCTTAATTTTTTTTATAAGTTTCTTGGTTTCTGTTTGGTCCTCGTGAGGATGACTACACTTACTTTTACCGTCCGTTTTCCACTCTATGAAAAAGATTATATCGCATATAAGTCAAGTAAATTGAATACCTAAATAATGATAAAAGGTTTAGAATAATTTATTACATATAGTTTTGGGTGATATTTAAATTATAAACGAAGTAAATTGACTTGGGGATAGAGCACGCGGTCAGTGATGTCGGCGACAAGATCCACATCTTCCTAACCTTATATGGATATTGACTTACGCTATAGTTATCATCCGGCATGAATTTTTCTTGTTTTATTAGTCACTTTTAAGTATTCATTTAATTAATGTTGTTGAAATTTTCGAATTAATCTAGTAACGTCTATAATTAACTAGTACACATCTTGTAATTATAACTTTATCACGAAATAATGGAAATGGTAAGTAATTAGCAAAAAGATTAATCAGAAGTAGAATGGAAAATTATGAAGCAGGAAATCTTTTGAAAAATTTAATGCTGTACGTTAAATCAGTTTTGTTTACTTTTTTTACCCTAGCAACCTCAAATCATTCTACTCAAAGAAGGCACAGACTCGTCTCAAGGCAAGCCGCAACTAATTTCCAATATAAATGCCTGCCAAACAGTCACGGAAGCTGTTCGTACCACTCTTGGTCCTCGTGGTATGGACAAATTGATTGTTGATCAAAATGGTAAAGGCACAATTTCCAATGATGGAGCTACAATCTTGAAACTTCTTGACATTGTTCATCCGGCTGCCAAAACCCTTGTCGACATTGCCAAGTCTCAGGATGCTGAAGTAAGAGAAGATCTTTTTAAAATAAATTATTTGAAACTCGGATTAACATTAAGTATAATTAATAGAAATTGTGGAAGATAAACAATTACTAATTTTTGTACCGAGAAAAGCATTTGCAACTATTAGACTGACATTTTTGATAAGACTCAAAATTGTCTCAAAAAGTTTCTACACTTTTTTCTCTTACAATACTCTTTGAAGAAAATTTTATATTGATAATATAAAATAGATTCTATTGAGAATAGTATTTAATTATTTATTCTTTACTGTTTTAGATTGGAGATGGCACTACCAGTGTAGTTTTACTAGCAGGAGAGTTTCTGAAACAGGTCAAGCCCTTCATTGAAGAAGGAGTTCATTCTAGAATTATAATTAAAGCTTTCAGACGAGCAATTCAAATAGCTACAGATAAAATTAATGAGCTCAGTATTAAAATTGACAAGAGCGACCCACAAAAGACTCGCAGTACATTGGAGGAATGTGCCGCCACAGCCTTAAACTCAAAATTAATTCACCAGCAAAAGACATTATTTAGCAAAATGGTTGTTGATGCAGTACTTATGCTTGATGATCTTTTACCTTTAAATATGATTGGTATTAAAAAGGTAAGATTAATTAAAATGCAGGATGTTTTTCATTATTTATTTAGTAAAATTTGAAGGAACAAAAGATTTTTAAAAGGATTTGAAATTTATTAATTTGTGATTATAAAATAATTGATTTTTCTTTTAGGTCTCTGGAGGAGCCTTAGAAGATTCTATGCTTGTAGCTGGTGTTGCATTCAAAAAAACATTCTCTTATGCCGGTTTTGAAATGCAGCCGAAATCTTATTCACCATGTAAAATTGCATTGCTGAATATCGAACTAGAATTAAAAGCAGAACGTGACAATGCGGAAGTTCGCGTAGACAATGTTGCTGAATATCAAAAGATTGTTGATGCTGAATGGAAAATTTTATATGATAAACTTGAAAAGATACATAAAAGCGGGGCTAATGTAGTTCTTTCAAAATTACCCATAGGAGATGTTGCTACACAGTACTTTGCAGATAGAGATATGTTCTGTGCTGGTCGTGTTGTTGATGAAGACCTTAAAAGAACCATGAAAGCTTGTGGTGGAGCTGTCATTACCACAGCTAATGACATTAGAGATGGTGTCCTTGGTCATTGCGAACGTTTTGAAGAAAAACAAATTGGAGGAGAAAGATTTAATTTCTTCTCCGGTTGTCCTAATGCAAAAACATGTACTTTCATCATTCGTGGTGGAGCTGACCAATTTTTGGAAGAAACGGAAAGATCTCTGCATGATGCTATTATGATTGTCAGGCGTATGATTAAAAATGATGCTGTAGTTGCTGGTGGAGGTGCTATTGAAATGGAGCTCTCTAGAACTTTGAGAGATTATTCTAGAACAATTGCTGGTAAAGAACAGCTCATTATCGGTGCAATTGCAAGGGCTCTGGAAATCATTCCAAGGTAAAATTTATTTTATAGTATATTATACCACGCGGGAGGTTAAAAATTGGCAAGTCCATAGCACGTGTACCGGACCCAAAGACGAGGGTGATAAATGCGTGCTTCGGGGACGTCATTTTACCTCCCGTATCGTTATTTTTTGCAACACAAATTATTTATGTATAAGTTTCATAAATTCATAAATTCTAAAGAAAGTCTAATAAAACTTGATTTTGTTAAAATTCTAATATTAATTATTTAATCGTGAAAAAATGTACGTTTTGATCATTTAAAAGATAGTTCTTAATAATAGTTTTTGGTAAAAAAAAGTGTAAATAGAACTTGAATAAATAAAGAATAATATTTTAGTGTAAAATAGTACAATAAAAAAAATCAATTTTTTTCAGGCAACTGTGTGATAATGCCGGCTTTGATGCAACCAACATTCTCAATAAACTTCGTCAAAAGCACCACTCAGGTAAATGTTGGTATGGAGTCGACATACACAACGAAGATATTGCCGATAATTATGAAAGCTGCGTATGGGAACCTGCAATAGTCAAGATCAATGCGTTGACCGCGGCTTGTGAAGCAGCGTGCCTCATTTTATCCGTCGACGAAACCATCAAAAGCCCGAAGAGCGGTGGTGGCGACGCACCGCAAATGCCCGGTCGCGGCATGGGCAGGCCCATGTAATAATATCCGTACTTTTTTTTACATTTGATCACAATATTTTCAAAGCTTTATTCGCTTTAAACGTGCATTTTCTACGAACGTAAATAATAAAAATAGTTGCGAGTTGGTTAAAGATTGTTTGTTATCTTTGAAACCAACAAGAAAGTTTGCAAAATGAATAAATAACGAATGATATGTCGTATAATTTTTAATAACTATAAAAAATGAAATGAAATAAATGAGCGTCACAGTCGATTCATACTGCATGTGAATTTTGTAAAAAATAATGAACAAATTGAAAGTTTTATAAAAACACTCATCTCTTGTCACTGTTGTATACTTTTAACTTACAAATGTCATATTTACTAGAAAGATGATTTTCATTTGTACAGTAAAGAACTCATAAATAATAAAAAATAATTTTAATCAATATGCTACTTGATAAGCAATTATTTCTCTTGACACTTAATTTCAGGATTTCTTAAATTGTAATTTTTCACCATTTACCAAAGCTTAAGCGTCGATAAAAATTGTTTTAGCAATCTTAAAAAAAAAGAGTATTAAAAACGGTAATGGAGAATCAGTAGAGTAAGTTGCGAGCCAGTGGCGAGCGTATATAAGCACAAGAGCGTGCGGGGTCAGATCGCGCTTACGAAGAGAGCGCAGAGAGAAGCGAGAGAACTACGTCGTGGTCGCGCGGCGCAGGAGCGCGGAGTGCTCGCGGGGAGAGTGGGGGTCCGATCGGCTGTGGCGGCGGCGGCGGCGGCGGCGGCTACGTCACGGGGGGCTTGGGCGGGAGTGCGAGAGCTCGCTGACTCGGCGAGTGTTGCTCGTGGCTTAGTACGCGTCGCGCTGCCTCGCCGGCACCTCAGAGTCGCTCCGCTCGCCCTGCAAGCACGGCCGCAGCTCTTTTCTTTCTCTCCTCTCTCTCTCTCTTTCCTCGCTCTTCTCTCGCTCCGTCTATCCTCTCTGTCTGTCTGTCTGTGTCTCTCGGCTCCGTCTATATCGCTGCTGCGTCTCAGGCGCGCTTCACAGAGAGAGTTTTTTATTTTTGAGCCTGCCGCCACTCCGTCCAGGACGTATATACGCGCGGCTCTCCGCCAACGACGTTTTCCTCCTTTCTCCGGAGACTGCGCCTCGCGCGCGCGCGCGCGCGTGTGTACAAGTGTGTGTTGATCAACTCTCGGCGAGCAGAAACGCAGAGCAGCAGCAGCAGCCGCCACAACGCAGTTAGAGAGCAGCCGCGCTAAGAGGAAGGAGAGGCGCTCGCGGAAAATTCCAAAGTTGGCGCGCTATCGTCGGCAGCAGCCAGCGTGCGTGTGTGTGTCTCTCTCTCTCTCTCTCTCTCTCAGCTCAGCTCAGCGAGTGAGCGTGATAGCGCGAGCGAGCGAGCGAGCGAGTTTCTATAGAGCAGCGACGATCTATCTCCCGCTGGTGCGCGGGCCGCGCGCGACTCGCGCGGGCGGCACGTGATTCAAGGACAGCACGTGCTCCGCTCTACTCTCTCTCTCCCTGCCGCCCTCGCGCGCGCTCTACAACTATGAGAAGCTGCAAGTGCTCCCCGCGGTAGTGGGCGCGTGTTTACATTAGAGCCGAGCAGAAGCACCGCGGCAGCAGGCTCAAATTGGACTGGATCGTGAGCTGCTGAGAGAGCCAGAGTGTGCGTGGATAGCAAGAGAGTGGGATAGAAAAGGCAGTACGCTGGATTTCGCGGAGAGCAGCCTGATGATGGAGCCCATGGGGGGCGGCGGGCCCGGGGCCTTCGACCTCGAGAGCGGCTTCGAGCCCCAGACCAGGGCCCGCTCCAACACGTGGCCCTGCCCTCGGCCCGAGAGCTTCCAGCCCGACGGCTCGAAGGAGCCGGGCACCGAGGCCGGCACGCCGCCACAGCAGCAGGGCCTGGCCCAGGCGGCTGGTGCTCTCCTCCCCGTGAAGAAGAACTCCTCCAGGAGGAACGCCTGGGGTAATTTGAGCTACGCCGATCTCATTACGCAGGCCATCACCTCGGCGCCCGACAAGAGGCTCACGCTCTCGCAGATCTACGAGTGGATGGTCCAGAACGTCCCCTACTTCAAGGACAAGGGCGACAGTAACAGCAGCGCTGGCTGGAAGGTCGGTTTTATTGCACTATTTTATTACCTATACCTTTACTACTATTATGACAAATATATACCCGTGATGTTTAGCGAAAGAGCCGAGACTCCAGCTCTCGAGGAGCTCATCTCGCCGAGGTTTATATTTGTATATCGAGCGAGGGAAGAGTCGTGTCGCCGGCGGCGCCTCTTTTTTCTTGACCTTTTGCGCGCGCGAGAGAGAGAGGCGAGTCTGAAAGTCCGCTCTCGCGCGCGCAGTTAAACTTAGTCACGGCTAGCTGCCCGGGAAAATCCCAAATTCTTTGCAGTCTAGAGTCCCCGATTGCGGAATGAAAATATCAACTTTCCAATAGCCTTTTTTCCCTCGGATTTTATTAACACTTATGTAAACGCAGTGTTTATGTCATTAACTCGCTGCTGCTGTGCCATTCAGGTGAGATCGAGCGAACGTTGAGTAAGCGTCGTACCAGTGGAGGACTGCTCGCTGGAAAAATGATAAATCAAAGCTTTTGCCGTTAGGGCGTAAAAATATGTTAAAATACGGTAGGCATGCGGCCCGGCGTGCTCGTAAAAAGAAGCGGCGAAGGGAAGGAGGAGGAGGAGGAGGAGAAAGAGAGAGGGAGAGGCTGCATGCACGTAACTGCGTGTATATATAAATAAATGCACGGGACTCGCGTGTTCGTCTGAGTGTACCGAGCTGCCACGTGCCTGGCCTTTCATATTAACTCAAGCGCTCTCGGGGAACTGAAAAAAGCCCGTCTTTTCACGTATACCTAATTTCGCTTTTCGTCAATTTTAAGCGTCCGTCGATTGATTCGATACTAAGAAAATTGTCGAAAGAAACACCTTTTCCCCAAAGTCCATTAAGTAACATAACAAAAACAGAGAGCGTCTGTTTTGGTTAAAGCCCCTTCCTTTGGAGCAAAATACGCGCGCAGGTGCATGGAGAGCGCGCGCTTGAAAAATCGGTAGAGCGCGCGCGCGCGCAGGCGATAGTAGGGCAGCAGCGGCAGAGAGCTCCAGCAGCAGCAGCAGCAGCGCGCGCATGTGCACACTCGTGCGCGATATTTTGAAATCGGATCTATATACGTAGACCCAGACACCTCTAGCCGCGCACACAAAGAGGGAAAGTATATATACGTGCAAGAAGAAGCGGCGAGCTTGTCGCGTATATAGCCGTTCTAACGTAACATTATCGCGCGCGGGCGCGGGGGCCTTGTAGAAGGGTAACCCAAGCCCTCGGCAGCGCGCACTAATCGCGCGGAAGACGCTATGGGGATTTTTCTCACAGCAGCAACAGCAGCAGCAGCAGCAGCGCACGCGCTCTCTGGTGAATACGTGGCCGCCGCGGAGAGAGAGAGAGAGAGAGAGAGAGAGACCGGTTTTCGAGAGAGCCGATTCGGCGGCCGGCGCGCGTGTATAACTGTATACGGCGCGCAGCGCGCAAGAAAAAAAAGAGAGAGAGAGAGAGAGACGAAGGGGCAGCACAGCTCGGCGAATTCATTCGCGATTTCTCTCGTGGAATTCGAGACCGGCGCGCGCGACGCGTATACACTTTACTTCCCTTTCTCTGGCAACGCTTTACCGTACGGACTCGGCGGTTTTTCGTCGCCGCTACCGGCGGCGTTCCTCTTTTTTTTTCTCCTCTTCTTCTTCTTCTTCTTCTTCTTCTTCTTCTTCTTCTGTGAGAGAGCTGCGCGCGTGTCGCGCTCTCCTCTCACTTTTTCGATCTTTGCACCAAGCGGAGAGAGAGAGACTCGTGAGCAGGCTCACAGACGAGCACGCACACTTGAGCCGGCCCCGGAGTGAAAGACGAATTTCAAGGCCGAATTTGCATTGGAATTCACGCGCTCGCGCGCGCGCAACCGCCATTATGTATATAGATATATGCGTCGATGTGTATTGGTAACTTTCCGCCAAGAGAGCGAGAGCCGTAACTCGCGGCAATTTCAAGTGCAGTCTCGCCGCCGGAGGAGCTCAAGAAAATTGACCGATTTTTCTCCCGGCGTGGGTTAAACTCGAGTTTCTCGGATTCTGCCTGCATTGTTTTTGGTTTCTAATCGCTGTTGACTATTGTTTGCTTGTTTTGTTAGCTGCATAACATTGCATTAATTTTCTTTTAATAAAACTTTCATTCTCCCGATTTAATGTTGGAAGAACATAAAATCATTTAGTAATAAACATAAATGGACACATGGTTAAAGCTAACAAAATGATCGGCAACGACGTGCCCTACAATCTTATAACAGCGTCTCGCGCTAGAACTCCAATACTTGTCTTATCTTGCTCATTTATATATATCTGCATTATCGAAGATCAAAGAACCAAGAAAAAAAACTAATAATCGATATAAATTTATCTAACCGTCGCTTATCTAAAAGCCCAGCAAAAGAATCCTATCTTCTCCAACGTACCTCTAAGATAAAAAAAAAGCACTAGATAACCAATTTTCGAAAACCCCTAGCAGCGCGTCCAACGCTCAAATATTTCAAAACTGCCGTCGCATATCCGTCAACGAGGAAAATTTGAAAAATCGTCGCGCACGATCTTCTCCTTCGGGCCGCTCCTAGCCAGAGTTCCGCATGCAAGCCGAGGCGGCGGCGCGGGTATTTTTGAAGAAAAGCTATCTCATCGCCAGGGCCTTGACTTTGGGTGTAGCTATCCAAGGCGCGGCGCACGCAAAGCGAGAAAAGCGATTTTTCCGCGAGCGCGCGACACGCGAGAAATCGTATAGCGCGCAAGGCCGCCTGCACGCAAGTCAAGGATATACATCATAGGTGTGTGTGTGTGTGCGAGTTGCTGTGAGCTCGGTTCCGCATTTTCCGAGGCTGATGCCTCGCGCGAGCGCGAGTAGCGGCAAGGCCGTAGAACGTCTTTTTTTATTATTCTTTCTCTCCTTTTTCGACGAGAGATTTTCCCCTCCTAATGCGAGAGCCAGATCCCTCGGATCGCTCGCCGAGTAATGTAGCGTTTTGGTTAGAGGTAATCCCTTCGATTTCGGAGCCTACCTGATATATTGAACAGCTGCCTACGCCACTCTGTGTGTGCTTTTTCTTTTTTCTTTTCTTTTTTACCTATGCGTCCAGAACTTTGTGTTGCTGGCTTTTCATAAACAAGTTTTTTGGCATTAATTGGCGAACTTTTTAAGCGATTTCCAGTCTCATCGCTTCCTCGTGTTAAAGCTCGTATTTAATAACAGATAGTTACAGACGTTGTAAACACTAATAGCTAACAGTGAAAGTGTCAATGTTACAAATCGAGATTAAAAGTATAAAAAAATATTATTCCACCGCTCTTATTCTGATTTAATTAAACATATTGAATTCCGGCCGATCGCGAGCGTGACGTAACAATATCCTTGACTTTTCTTTTCTCTTAGCGATGAACGCTCGCATGCACAGACGCCTGTACACATCTAGCAACCTGCCCGCATTGATATCTATTAAGCTTATGCAAATTCCCAGCTAATTCGCCGCGAAGCTGTTGCTGTAGCAGCGCCCGTTTCCGCACTCTGTCCCACGAGTACATCCTTATATACATATATACCGCGCAGCGGTCTACTGCAAGCAAAGACGATATATAAATTGTTGGATGCCGCGGAGGAGAAAAAAAAAGGTTGTATATACCACGAAGGTGCGTTACACGCGCGCGCGACATTCTGTCCGCACATTTTAAGAGAGCCCGAGGCATGCGCGCGTGCGCGGACATAAAAAGGAAAGGGGCAAGGGGACATCTTAGAGGTGCAGGCTGCACGTGCGGCACAAGTGCACGCGGCTGTACTTATCGGTCAGACACACGCCGCCGCTCGAGAGAGCTGGCTGGGTCAAGCGCTTGCGCATGTATACATGTATACGCTGCAGAGATACACGCGGGCAGAGAGGCACGTGGAGCGAGGAGCGCGCAGCGCAGACGTGTACGTAAATTCGCGGCGATACATTTGGATTTGATCGAATCCGATCTCCGGATTCGAGGCAATGACCTCGCGTGCCATTTATCCCTTCTCCTTTGGCCTGCCACAGAGAGCGCTTCTCCTCCTCTCTCTTCGTTTCGCTCACTTTCCTTCCCTTTTTGCTCTCTCTCTCTCTCCCGCGCGCCAGAGTCCAGCGGGCGCGCGGGAAAGCAGCGACTGCAGCAAGGGATAGCTGCGCGCCTCGAAAGGAGTAAGAGCCGAGAGAGGCTGCTGTGCGCTTGCTGGACTTTTTTTCAAGCTTTCTCGTACTCCGAGCGCACGTGCGCGCGCGCTCTTGGCTTGCTGCTTCTGACCTTGCCTCTCTCTCTCGTTCTGCTCCTTTATCTTTATTGCTCGGCCGCTCGCTGCGCGTGTATCCTTCATCCTCCTCCTTTTTTTATTTGCTTTCCGAAATGCCTTTTTGGAAGAAGGACAGCGCGGCTTCTATACCGTTAACGAACGGCCTCTCCTCGCTCTCGTATTAACGTTCACGGAGGATTTTTAATCCGGTCTTTTTCGCCGCTCGGAATGGCCGCCGCTGCTGTGTAAATTAACAAATCGTTTTTCCTCGGCGTAGTCGTCTTCTTAATAAGCATTCGACAAGTCAGCAAAACAAAACAGCCGCCAAAAAACAGGGAAATCCCGTTTTTTCAGCAACGGCTACTTAGTCTATTGCCATGGAGTATCGCGTATAGCCAGTTGTTATATACACTCCTGAATGTATCCCAGTCCACGTTTTCAAGCTATTCTCGCGAATAGCTCATGCGCGCGCCCGCGCGCCTCTTGGCAAAGAGCAGAGCGCGTACACTGGCTACGTAACGAGCAACAGGTTGTTGTTCCCTCTCTCTTGTCTTTTCCCTTGCGCCTCGGCGCGCTCTATCTCTCTCTCCCCGCGCCTGTCTTTGCCCGGCTGCTACTACTACTGCAACCATTACTACTACTACTACTCCCCCCCCCCCGGCTTCTAGCGTGCTCAATTCCAGTAGCAGCAGCAACAGAAACCGCAATTCTCCGGGCGAGCATGAAGCGGCAGCAGCCCCACCGCAACGTTGAATTACCCTTTTTTGCGCCGGCGTAGGGCCGTACTTGAGCGTGCCGGTGAGGAGAGAAGAGGCTACCTGTAGGCACCTCGCGATGCAGGACAGTAAACTTTTTTTGCGAGAGGGAGAGGAGAGCAGTGGCCGGAGAAGGACAATTAAAAATCCTCAGCTGTTTTTTCATTGTTTAGGTGTGGAAACGTTTTTTCCCCTCGTGTTTATTGGAGGCTCGAGACTATTTGGAGCAAAAGGTTTGGAGGGTAATTAAAGCTATTATCTTATTGCGAATAATCGCGCGGCAGGATTAAAATGCTTTCGAAATCTCTGTGCTTTGCTAGCATCGCGATTATAATCTAATGAATCTTAATGAGTATTAAACGAACGCTTTATTTCCCCGATCACTCTTGTATACAGAGTGAAAATAATCAGCGAATAATAGCGGAGCGATAAAATGAAATATCTTTGTGTTAAAGGTCAGAATCGATAACCCAATAACTAAATTATCAAAGGGTACATAAGCGTTTTTTTCCAGCGCCACTTTTTCCCGCCTACAAGCCAGATATAGTCTCTCCTCGTCAGTGCAACCTCTGGCAGCAGCTCGTAACGCAAACAAGCCGCTGTATTGGCGCAAGTGTCTCTCCGGCCGCGAGTTTGACAATTATTTTTTCTTATCTCCTGGAAAGAATATCGATTAGTACCGCTCGGCTTCTCGCTGCACGACGAGGAAAATACGAAGAATTTTTATTTTTCCACAGCGAGCCAACCGGGCGATCCGCAGCGTCACCATATAGACTCGCGCGCGGGCATTTCGGGGGCTGTTTATGTATCGGCGAGTATATATATAGGTATAGAGCGGAGCGCGCGACAGGAGAGCCGAGAAAGGTAAACACGGCGCTGCTCGTGCGCCGCCGCGAGCACGTGGCGCGGCACATTTCTCCTCGCTGCTGCTGGCGCGCTCTCGCCTCTCTCGCCTCTCGCCTGCGACGCAATATATACGTCAGAGCGTGCCGCACGAATTTCCCTTGCCCGCTGACGTCAGCCTCTCTTTCTCTCTCCCTCTCGAGCTCGAGCTGCCTCGTCGATATATAAGCACACTCGAGCTCTCGCCCCCTGGCTTCTGTTAGGTCCTTTCGAGCCGAGCGCGTAAAAGTTGAGAGAGAGAGAGAGGCTTTGCTGATGGGGAAAAGCTTGGGTTTAATTAAGTGTGGACTACCGCCAGAGGCTCGAGGCTGCCTCTCGGTGTGCCCAAGACCAATTGACAGTTACTCCAGTTTTTCTTTTCACTCGAGCGCGCCGTCGAGCGTATTTGAATGGCTGGGAGAGAAAGAGAGAGATGCTCTTTAATGGCATTAAAGTAAGCGGGTCACACATTGTTAGTTCGCCTGCACTTTATGTATATGCTTGCTCTCTCGCCCTTCCCTCTGTCGCAATGTCTTTAAAGAATGTTTTTTTTTGAAAATTTACTACAACGGTGGCGATGCGACTTGATATTGATTTATTCTTTAACTTGAAAATTTACGTTCATCGTTGTTGTAACAAAAAATTCCACTAAAAGTAAACTGTTTCAAACACTTGATCATGTATCTGTACTAATTACATCAAAGAGTAACGATATTAAAAAGCAAAAATATAATGCATTGCAGTAAAGGTTCAGCGTTGATCGATACAAGTAAATTTTTAGACGAGCCCTACTTAGCAAGAAATTATTTAAATGTCTCTACCTCTCTTATTGCATACTCCAGAGTGTCACCCAGAGTCGGTCATAAGTTTAATTGCTTAATCCAATTTCTCATGCCTCCAATAACAGTCCGTACTCTAATATGACATGTCCTTAACGTCTGCTCAACATATTTCCCTTCTTATTATCTAAACATTAAAGTAAGCCACTTACCAAAGATCAAGCTCTGGGCAAAAAAGTCATTTTTCATACGTAGGAGTCCGATATCAGTCATATATCAAGTAAAGTAAATAAAGCAAGCTTTATCCCCGCCGTTCTCGAATGGCTCTATTCTCGTCTATGAGTTCCCAGGGATACGTATACGCTCGTGTTTTGCGCCGTGAGATGAATGAAAATACACACGAATAATGTATATAATGCGTATTCGAACGCTTACATTCAGAGCCAAAATTGCGCACGGAACTCGCTCTCGCTCGGATACGAGAAAGACGTATCTTATGTGTATACTTATATATGCGCGCAGAGATATGGGCGCGCCTCTCCGCCCATATTTTTTCGACAGCTGCCACAACGTTTTCACCAACTCGTTAAAATTATACCCACTTTACGCGGCGCAATCTCAGTTTGCTATTTTTAGTGCAAAATTCTCTAATTGGACACGCGAGCAATTAACGTCTATAAACTATTAAGATAAGGCATTACAAAAATAGTCAGAAATAAAAACAAGAAACTGTCGGTAAGGTAGGAACAAGCCGTACGTGCGTCACGTTCCAAATCGTATTTCGGAAAGCCAACTCGCCGTATATACACACATATACACACAAAGCGAGCGACGTGCGCGCGCATCAGGCGCGCAAATTGGCGGCGCAAAAACGTGCGCTAGGACGAGCACATATAGGTAGCTATATACAAACACGCATACAGCACTCTCGCTGGCTCACAATCGCGTTAATTCGTTGTACTACGCCTGCTGCGTAGTAGCCGCTCGAGGCGCGGAGTCGAGCAGCCCGAGAGCGGCTCGCACAGTATAGATGGACCAATCGGAGCGGCCGGCGCGAGGGGCACGACTGTGGCTCGAGCGAGCAAAGCTCGCCAGCTACGAAGCTCTCTCTGGTTTTCGCCGCAAAGCCGATGGCTCGCGATGATATTGTATAGCGCGATCGAGCCACTTGGGGCTCGGCTTTCAGCGAGGAGTTTGCTTTTTCTCTCTGATTGATAGCCGATCGATTGATAATTTTCTCTCGACTTTTTTCCTCCTCTAAACTTACGGCCATGTATTGGATTGAATTGCTTTTATACGAGCTTTCAGTATAAAGATACAAGTGGCCGAAAACGCACTGGCTTAAATATAGTTTAATTCATTAATAAAACGTCGAAGGCTTAGCGCCCGCTGAAAATCGTCCGTCACTTATTTAAGTATATAGAGACGCCTAAGAGCGTCGGCTATAATTCAGCCAAGAGAAAATTAACGGACAAACAATGTCAACTGTTTACGCGGCTCACTTTTACCGTGAGTATAATAATACTTTGCCAAATATAAAATAGAAGCCACTCTTTGTCTCCCATTGAGCTTTTCACTGATACACAAGGTCTTGTTTTGTTAGGCAAGTTGATACTCATTCCAAATTTCCATTTTTAATATCATGATTTTCAATCCATGAAATTAAACACTACCGCATATACGCGAGCACCGCGGGAAGAATTTAGATAATTAATAAGAACGAGAGCCGGGCTGCGCATTAATTTACAGCCGTGCATATAAGCTCTGGTATTGATATATCTAATGCGCGCGCTCAACGATCCGTGGGTCGGCTTTTAATCGAGCAGCGCCCGTATTATCTAAACGTCGACGCGATGATGGTTATCCAACAAGTGTCGCGCGCGCACTTGCGTGAACGGCGCAGAGAGCTAGTCTATTTCTCTCTCTCTCTCGCTCTCTCGCGCTAGCTCTCTGAGAATAACTCGCGGCCGAGTCGGAGAGCAAAGGCGCTTTTGCAAATTCGCACGCGCTGATGTTACAGAGAGCTCTTCTTCTCCAGCGGATATGTATCGTTTGATCAAAAAGCTTGCTATGTTTAAACAGTTCGATCGGTAATTATCAGTCCCTAAACCTGAAATCGTTACTTCCACTCCTTATTTATGCGTCGCCTTAATTCGCTATTTGCATGGATTCGCGGAGTTGCTGAAATTGTTCTGAAAATTCATTGAAAACTCGTTCCGAAAGCTACATAAAATAAGCCGAGCAAACGGGTTCTCAACCGTTAAGCAATCTGTCGTCCGACGAGCTTACTTAATATTCAAGCTGGCAATTTGTTAGCCGCGCAAGCTGCCCTTTCTCTCTCGGAGAAAATATTTAGCGCGCGCGCGCTTGGAAAAGCTACAGCCATCTCACAGGAGAAAAACGCAGGCAGTTTCTCAGAGCGTGCGGCGATAAATGCGTCTCTCGTTAGTAGAAGAGCGATTCGAAAACGGCGCTCGGCTCTCGGCGCTTACTTACGCTCTTTGCAGCGACGGCGGCTCTCTTCCGCTTAATGCGTGCGCGCGCTAAAGTTAGCTTGTTGCGCGACTTGCGTAACGATGACGCCAAGTTTGCTGGCCTCAGGGCCTCTCCGCCGCCGCCGCTCGGCTAGACACGTGGACGAGCTCGCTTTCAAACAATCGTGATGTGTGCGATTAGTCGGCGTCGGGGACGACTCTTGCCACTCTCGCTGTGATCGATTTCGTTTTCACTTTTTTTTTCTTTTTTTTTGTTCTTGAGAGGTATATGGTTACGAGCTGCTGATTTAGGTTGGAGGATTTCTTCTTTTTATGCGATTGTCAAATCTTTGTATTTCTAAAGCTGATAAGCTGTCTGGTTGTAGTCTGGGGATCGGGCATATTAGAATATAGAATACGTAGATGGTGACAACAGTAGTAACAGACGTGTTCGGCTCGGCTCGCTTTGCTGACGTTTTTACTGTTAGTTTATAGCTAACCATAATACATATTGCTCCCTCACTGAAAAAGTTTTGCGATAGTTGTATAGAAAGTTTTTTAAAATATATGCTTTAAATCTTTCTTTAAGTATTTAGAATCGAAAAACACTGTTTAGATGTGCGTGTGTCAGTGTGTGCGTGCGTTTGCGTGCGCCTATATTTTTGTATCTCTGAATCGATAAAATAACTTTTCTTGATAAGGAAAATGGTTTCAAATACAATTTTTATAATTAAAACTTGACGCGTTTTGATTTTACAAAAATTTTTTCATTTTCAAAACTCAGTTCTTTGTATTTTTTTTTTTTTTGTATAATTTAATATATTATAATACTTTTCATAGAACTTTGAATTATCTATTTTTTCGCTTAAGAAATATTTGAATAGCTACGTAAATATTTGTTCTTTTGTTATACCTAAAAAGATTATTGGTGCTAAAAGTAAGTTAACTGTTCGAGCTTTTATCTTTGTTTTTAAGAAAAAAATTATTAAAAGTATCGTTTTATTTACGATAACTGAAATAAACTTGCATCGGCTCATCTAAAATTTTACAAAGAGAATTTGCATAGATTTAATATTTTATGAATGAGTTTGCTTAGCTCAATTATTTGCTAAGAGTCAGAGATTTTTAAGGTTAAGTATTTTTAAGAAATTTTTTTCAATTGCTTATATGTCGAAAATAAATCAGTCTTTCTTTATTTGTAAAAATCTCGGTTTTCTATTTCGATCAAAATTCAAAGCTAGAAAATTTTTAGTAAAATAAATTTTTTTATTTTGTATTATATTACAAAATCTATGCATATATATTTTTGAAGTTGGGCAGGATTTTTTGATTATTTTTAGATAAAATTTAATAATTTTTTATATTTTACTTTGTGTAATATATTGTTGTATTTCAGATTAATATTATAATAAGTAAAATAAATCGACTCTAAATGAAAAAAAATGTATTTTCTGTGCATAAGTACAGAAGATACAGCTCCCGCGAGAAAATTATAAGAATAGGGGAAAGTATTTGCCACGTGTGGGCAATGTGCGCGAAAAATCTATGAAAGTCTTGATCACGTTTATCAACATATTGCCAAAAGTTCAGAATAAGAGTAGGAATAAGACTTTTCTCAGATCTTGCCAATACCTCTAAAGCCCTAACCAATGCTTCTAAAACTTTATCCAAGATCTACAAAAGATCTTGCTACTCCTTCTAGAGTAGCTCTCGGTAATATCTCTTTTTTATTTTCGTTCTTATATTTCAAGTATATTTTCTGAAAACTCCATATATAATATTCGTAAAAATTCATCCTAAAAATATATAAACTTCAAACTAAGTTTGAGGAAGCTAAATGCCATTGATTTGGCAGCAGCTTTTTCGGTATACTCACTTTGTAGTTTAGCTAACAAGCCTCGGCATAAGGAACTAGTTTGAATATTAACGAGCAATGACTAATTCAGGAATTTAATAAGAGAAAAATTAGGCCAGAGTATTGATACAGAAAATTAATCAATAACTCGAAATGAGCCTCTGAATAATTAAAACTTTACTTATCCGGCTGACAGAGCGCGACTACGCAGTAGGTGTATTCCAGAAATACACATATACAGCTCGACTTCCTAAACACGGAAGGCACTGCGAGCTTGCCTTCTAAAAATAATAAACCCATCGCGGTACCTCGAATTTCCCGAGGAACCAAAGCGCCAGTCAGGTGTATCAGCAGCGCTTGAACCGAAAAAATTCATACTCCTCCGAAACGTTGCGTAAAAGGCGTCGAACGCAAAGCGAGAAAAAATCGTGGCCGCACAACGATCGGAGCGACTGTATATACTCATATATACATATATAGGTATATATATATATATATTTAAGAAGGCAGGCAGGCAAGCAGGCAGCGCGTAAGAATCGCGCTCGCGAGCGCGGCATGGCGGGACGCACGTGGCTGGTGTATGCGTGTCGCGTCGGGCCGCGCTCTCTCACACACGAACAGACCTACACATATACGCATGGGCTCGCACACAGCTCGCTTACGGCTCGCGCGGTTCAAGGACCCGCTTCGACGATTTAATTGGTGGCGGACAGCGGCAGCGGCGGCGGCGGCGGCGGCGGCAGCAGCAGCCGAGCGGCTCGCCGCCAAGCGCGCTTATATACCTCTTTGGCCGAACGCGATTAAATTAGAACGTAGAAGCTGCTGCCGCACTCGAAAGAGTCGAAGAAAACGGTTTCGCGGCACGCAACGGAGATACCCCCACACGCAGAGTCGCTCGCTCAGCGCGACTGGGAGAGTGTTTGTGCGTGTATTCCCTTTTTCTAATTTATCGAGCCAAAGCTTTTGCGCTCTTTTTTTTTTTTAGACGAAAATATGATGAGGTTTATTATGATTGTTTGCTTGGGTTCGTCAAGTTTGTCGGTTAGATTATCGTTTTGATAAGTGAAGGACTTGAAGATTACAAATTTGTAAATTTCCGAAAACTGGGCTTTTATTAGTTAAAACTCTTTTAACAATAGGAAAACTTTTTTTAAAATTTAAGATTCAAAATTTATCGATGAGTAAAGTATCTCTGATGGCGCTTCAAATCCAGCCTAACATAAAACAGTTTTGCCCAATAACATAGAAATTTATTTGTCTAGTCTGTGGATCCCCCGGAAAAAACTGATAGGATTGATCCATCGAGCAGCTTGAGCAAAGTGGGGGTTAACGAGAAAAAAAGCTCACAACATGAGCGGCAGTAGTAAACGATCTCTACGTATGCGTAGATCTATCGAGTCGTCGTATTATTGCCCGCGTACGTACGTACTAGCGCCGGGGCGGATAAACAAAAACATATTCCCCAGCGTCATCGATTTATATATATATATGTGTGCGCCGCGCGGCTGGTCTCGCTCGAGCATCAGCGCGATTCTTGAACTTTAATCGCTCTTTTAAAAGGCTAGACTCGACCTTGCTCTTTCTCTCTCCCCGGCGATTAGCAGCAGGGGCAGGCGGCTTGGCAGCGCAGGCTGCTTTTAGCGCTTGAAAAATTCCGAAAAGAAAAGAAATGAAAACAAACGCGCAGTTCCCCGGCGCGCGAGTGCGTGTTTTGACGTAGGTAAATACAGATGTATATATAGATATAGACTCACAGGTGAGAACGTCGAGACACCTATAGAGCGAGCTTTACTAGGCTCGCGCGCGCTCGCTCGGTCGCTGCCACTATATGGGATATACCGGTTATCGCGATCCCGCCGACGCCAACTTTTTATCGATGACGAGAGAGAGAGAGAGAGAGAGGCGAGCGCCAAGTATACACACGACTTGTACGTAGTTACATAATAATTGCGCAGTCGACGAGCCGAGCTCTCTCGCGCGATCTTTGTGTGTGAGCGCCTTCATTTTTCGGTCCTCGAGAGCGCGTACATGACTTTTTTTCCCCGAGAGTCAGCACGTTCGCCGTCTGCTCAGTCGGTCAAACACGTTCGGCTCGCCCCCACCATTGTCAGCGTCGAGGTGCGCGATATTCTTTTAGCTCTCGCGCGAGCTTAATTAAATTGCTAGGCAATAATAATAAAGACGAGTGTAAACAGTCTGTTTCGGGAAATTTGCTCGGCGTTTAAGCTTGAAATATCAAGCTCATCTCTAATCTTAGTAATAATCGTGCTTAAAATACAGAGACACCTATACAGTTGGGTTGATTCCGACTCTATTAATACCGTGCGGGCTTTTGTATGTGCCAATTACAAACAATTCAGTCTATACAGCAAAGCGATCAATTGCGCGTCTGTTTTAATCATTGCGATTGGAATGTCTCGGTTCTACCTGTTTCCGCGCTTATGATTTATGCTGGCAGAAATATGCTGAAGAATTTTTGAAATTTACAATTTTAAATAGTCGGCGTATTTCTAGGTATATATATCTGCTCGGTCGAAACGAACAAGCAGCTGCCGCGGTATATGCGGCGCCTAATAACGTATATACGGCTCTATTTTGACACTCGCTTATCCATCAAGATCGATGCTCGTTCAATAAAGCCCTATAGTTATAAGTTGCCCTCGAATCGCAAATAGAGATTGGCTTTTCAAATTCCTTGGCATTAATCGGCGGAATTGTCGAAAATCATCGAGCAGCATCTCCATATAGCAGAATGCTCGCTCAGTCTGGAATAGCGAGGGAGGAACGCGCTAAGTAATTAAGTCCATCGGGGGGCCTCTATACCATATTCACATACACACACACATATATATATATATATATAGATAGCAGGAGTCACGATAGCCATCTCTCTGAAAGAGACGGCAACGTGTCGCTTCCGTTTATTAAGGTACGTGTGTACTCACGCACGTTTTCGTATATACACACACTCAGAGTCGGAGAGCCACGCACCTTCGCTCCTATAATACTAAGCCAACGCTCACACACGCAGTGAGGATATCTGTGTGTGTGTGTGTGTGTGTGTTGCGTGGCGCTGGGCGACCTTGGCTGCTCGCGCGCCAATGTGTTCCCGGTGGCCTTGTCGGCGTGCGCGCGCGCGAGCGCTAGCCAGCCTAACGTCGATAACTTTCATGGTGCGCGAGCGCAGCTCGACTATAGCGGCCTATTAGACGCGTAAACGCAAACGCCACCGAGTTATGTAAAAGGCGGCTCTAGCGATGATGTAGCTGGCGGCTTTTCTTTGGTCGGGAGGCGAGATGTTAGAGGAGGGCCGCGCAGTCGTTGCCCGGATTCATGGCTTTGGAAAATTTGGCGCCGGATAGTGTGTGTGAGCTGAAATAGAGAGAGTCGAGAAGGGCCTTCGGGATCTAGGAAGTTTAGATGCTTTATACTGGCAGCTGGCTGCTTTGGGCGTGATAACGAAATGCTCGTGTGGGATGTGGAAGGCCCGAGATTGCTCTACAGGCTTTTATTTAATATGATTTTTATTAATAATGAGAAAAAGGCAATTTTTTAAATAAGTACTTACTGCGTAAGAAATGTATCATAAGTATTACCAAATGATTTCATTTATTTCTTTAGTCAAAATTTCATGTCACCCTGTTTAATTAAATTTTTTCTTGGTTTTGTGCAACTTGAAATCCTTCAAAACTTAATTATTTCATTTGCCTTGAAATCAAATGTATCAAATAATACAAAAAGTTTCCCTACTCTTACATAAAAAATATTATGACTGTCGTTAAATTTACAAAAATATATTTCAATTCCAAATGTCATTTCTGTTAACATTTGCGTTAGCCTTTTAAACAGCACCATTTGTGTGTATATACTAAAACAAGGTGATAGTTTACGATAGGGCAATTTCAAAGTCTATATCTCTTGGTATCTATTGGTATTTCGTACATTATAAAACGCTATTTAAATTTATAAAATTCTGATTTCATGTTATTTCCCACAATTACTAAATCCGGAATAGTGATATAAACGGTAAGAATTAAACATTAAATATTATAACTGTAAAATTTGTAAACTATGAAAAGTTAATGTCGAAGGCTTTTTCTGTAAGAATTCTTGGTTTTGATTGGAATTTGAACGTGCATTTTTTACTATACTTGTAATTGAAAAAAATATTTTGATTTACACAATTTTTCTCATTTAGTTCATTTAAAAAGAATAGTAGAAATCTCAAATATCAAACCGTTTTTCAATAAAAAAACATCTACAGCGTTTGTCACGATTACTACTCTTGTAAATTCAATGATTTGGCAACCGTTAATTCATCCTTTTTTCTCATTTGTAATGTTATTCATTAATTCAAAACGCAAATCAGACATTTTTAGTATCTCCTAAAAATATATTTTAGATAAAACTTTTTTGGAATTCCGATGCAATCAAAACATCACCTGATATTTAGAAAAATGAAATAATAAATAAATTTGCGGAAACTCCCAAAAACATTGCAGACTCCTGATACTCAAATAAATGATCAAAAATTTGATAACTCAAACCATAATAGATTCCTCGTTGCTAACTTCTTTAGGAAAATTTGAAAATACGTTCTTTACTCAAATAGCCGTACACATACACGAAATGACATAAACGAAAATTCACGCTGGGTTGAGAAACGCGGGTGCATTATATATGCAACGCAATTTCTATTTTGAGCGGTTACGGGGTAATAGTCAAATCGTAGACGGGGCGCGAAAAGGAAAACGAGAGCGAGAACGAGACAACTCTCGCTCTCTCTAGCTCTCTCTAGGTGCAGGGGAAAGAGCTAATCGCCCTAAAAATAAATGCCGTCGAGCTATTGTGGCTTCGTGGACGATGAGAACGTGTCAGGCCACTGTGGCAGACTGATTCGGTCGTGATTCCATACTGAGAGAAAAAATATGTGAAAAATTACTCGATTGGATCGAAATTCAAATTATGGTGGACTTTTTGCAGTTATTGCCATAGAATTGTAGTCTTTTTTTTAGATAGGATAATTGTAAAAATTTCTATTTATTAAGTTTTGAAAAATTCAATTTCATCACATTTATCGATGTTTCAATGAACATTTTATGAGAATAATGGCTTTTTTTCTATTTAGAATGATAAAATCTATAAAATCAAATAAAAAATTCTACTAAATACCTTTTAAAAGTAATTACAATATTTTATTTTAAACGTTAAAATACCTTGGTTAGCAATATTTCAAACAAGGCTAACCCTATCTTGAGTTATAATTTTTTTAAAGGGGAAAGGGACAACGCAGGGTTTATAATTCCATGCAAACACGACATACGGTTTTGGTTCAGTTGTGGTTGATCGAGTCAGAAGTAAATTATATTTTTGATCGCAATAGGATTTCATTTATACAGACTTTAGATAAGCTTCTAGCTTTTTCGATACTAAAAGTAAAATAATTTTTTTTGTTAAACTATTAAAATATATAGACTTAAAAAAAAATGATAGTTAATTTTGTATATGAAAAAAACACGATAGTTTATTTTTATAGACGATTTTTCATGGTTAATATTGACATATAATATTTTTACGAACAATCATTGTGTATTCAATGATATGTTTCAAAAATGTATTTTCATAATAAGATTATTATATTTTTTCTTCATTTTATTTTAAAACATTAAGCGAGCTAAAGCCATTTACAAAATATATAGTACAAATTAAACTGTAGGAAATACATGGGTGAATAAATTTTAAAATCAATAAATATAAATTATTAATCTTATAAAATTTTTAACAGTAGAAAGTCTACCCTTGAAAAAATTTGTCTATTTAAAATGATTGTAGACCAAGAAACAGTATTGAGTCCGTTTTCATTAGGAAGTAATAGTAATAAACACATGAAATCATTTTTGCTAAGGTACCTGTAATAGAAAAGATATAAAATTATATAATCTATATATATTTTATATTGGTTGTTTTCCTAAATACTTCAGGAGGTATATGTACATGTTTTTATAAATATATCATTTCCATAAATATAAAAAAAAAATTATAGCCAGTATTTCCTAATTTTTTTCATTACATTTAGTAATCCTACTTATTGGATTTATTTAAACTTTTACTTTTTAAAATAATGCTATAATTTTGTAATAATGAAAATATTTATCTGTACAAAATGTTTGGAAACAAAAAAGTTGTCTTAAACGTTTTAATAATTCAAAATGGCCGAAAATCACTAACTTACTTATCAATTATATTCAAATTAACTTGTAGCTGGTATAATTTTAGCCATTATACTGTATAGTAAACTATAATTAGCAAACAATCCGTACACGTTTTCTAATTCTTTGCTTACTAAAATTAATTTTTGAAATAATTTTTTTCAAAAAAAACTTCGGTTTAGTTTTACACTTTTCTGCTTTAGGAGGATTAATGTAGTGAATGAATGGATTTTTATTTAAAAAAATTATTAATTCCACACCCGACCGAAAAGACCAACTTTTGCCCCTGAAATACGGGGCGAAAGTAGCATATTTTACCCTAAAATTGGA
>UELX01003333.1:0-24098 GCA_900480035.1 Eupelmus urozonus | reverse complement strand
ACGTCAAACTACAAACTCGCTCATCAAAGCCGGATACAGGCGGCTCGCGCGTAAAAAGAGCGAAACAAAACGCCTGGCGCTGTAGCTTTCAAAGATATTCTCCCCGATCCGCTGCTTATGCTTGCATTATTCGCATCGACTTTTCATGCAACTCTTTAACGACGTCGCTCCAGATGAAGGCAGAACGAAATGACGTATATACTCTACTACGCGTTCGCGCACAAAAGGGCGAACGCAGGGAAAAGGGGAGGAGAACGCCCATAATAAGCCTCTTTGACAAAGTCCTCTCCTCGCGTGCATAGAGCCCGCGCGTTTAACGATTCCGCGACTTTTGCCGTGTAGCGGAGCTCTCTCGCGCCGCGTAGTAGCAACTTTGATCGTAAAGTCGAGACTCTCGCTCTCTAACTTCGAGCTCTAGCTGCTGCTGCTGCTGCTGCTGCTGCTACTGCCTACGTTTTAACGAGCTGGCGTCTCCTCTTCCTCGGAGCGGCGTCGATCTCCCCCTTTTCGTTCGCGGACGGCGCGCGTTCAGGGCAACGCCGGTAATTGCTCGGCGTAACTTCGCAAAATCAAAAGTAACGAGCGCGCATATCCGAGACGCGAGCCTTTGCCGAGGAGTGGAATTTTCATACGTTTCGTTATGCGCCGAGATGTGCCGGCCCTCCGCTTGAATGAGGAATTACCGAGGGACTTGCGGGCCTTGTATGAATGTCATCGGGAGAATTTTTTTCTGTGGATGGAGGATTCAAGAGGGGTAAGACATTTTTTTACTTCTTTTCCAACTTATTTTATGGGATGATTTTTGTTGCTGGATTTTTTATATGAGGAGTTTTGTTTTAAATTAAATTAGACAAGATATAACTGACTTAACTTTCAGCAAATCAAATAATTTTTCAGTAGAAAATACAAATTGGCCAACATCGCAGTCTCACTCAGTCTTCATGAATTCTCAATCCCAAAAAGCTCACCAGCCGACGGGCAGCACGAAGGAAGAAAAAAATGGGGCAGCGAGCAGCTCCTTTCCAGCCATAAATTCTTGGCTCATAATTTTTCAAAACCGCGCAGCCGGTCGCTGGCATAACTTAATCATTTTCAGTTTCAGCAGCGGAGCGCTCGAATTCGCGCGCGAGCCACGAGCGCGTGACTCGCTGTTTTTCGGCTCGACCGTACGTGAAAAGCGCTTCCGCCGTCTCGAGTATATATACGAGCGCGCGCGGCCTCGGATTTTTCGCGCGAGAACGAGTACGCAGTCATTAGAAGCGAGCAGCGGAAGTCGTGCTGCTCCCACGTAAGACGCTGCTGCAGTTTTAAAGCGCGCTGTAAGGAGGAGAAAGATAAAAAGAGTTGAAGATGAAAGGGGGGAGGGCGTTGAGGAGAGCGTGCGCAGAGGTCTAAAAAATTGATAAAGAAGAAGGGAAAATCAAAAGGAAGGGCTGGGATGAAAGTGTGGTGATTGATGGACTTGGTCTTGAATTGTTTAGTTGGGCCTGAAATTATTTCGAATATTAGTGGGGTGTTGGTATTTTTGTAGAATTTTTCTACTGCTTTTAATGTATCTGCGCGTTTCAATAAAAATAGACTATATTTTGAATGTTTTAAAATCGTGAACCGTTCTATAACTTTAAATAACTTAAATAATATTAACGTATTTATTATTTATCTTTGAGAAAATTGTCTAAAAAGCCAACCCTTAACGCCTAATATGCGTTCGCCTCGGTATTTGAAATTCACTCACTATAGTTCCGTACATATCCTTCCACGTCTGAACCAACTCATCCATATTCCACTTTAATACCCAGCCATTGCTTATTTCCCTCCATCCACTCAGCTCACTTACTTAACTTTTCATTAAGCCAAGAAAAATTGTCTAAACGATAACGCAACTCTCGCTGCTCTCCGCCATCCTCATTCCAACACCTCATTTCCCCGGAAAAACCAAACCATCAGCAGCGCTAAATAAAGCAGGCGGACGATAGCCCAAGAGGCAGGGGGCCAGAGAGAGAGAGAGAGAGAGAGAGAGCCGGATGCAAACTCCTCGGGGTAAATACTTCTGGCAAGAGCGAAGACGAATCCGCGAGAAAGAAGAAGAAGAAGCGGTCGCGGGTAATAGCCTCCGCAGGCTGCGGCGCTGGCCCATATACACGTGAAATTGCCTCGGGGAATTGCCGGCAGCGAGGAGGGTACATACACACACACAGAGAGACAGACGCGTACGAGCACACATACGCTTGAGTGTACGGATAGGTTCAGCGACGGCGGCGGGAGCAGCACGTGCCCCTAGTACGGCACGTGCGCATGATTTCGAGGGATGTGTCCACCGGGAGGACCGGATATGCCGCGGAGCGAGGGTGGTACAAGCCCGCTCGACCAGAAATAACACGACCACATCGAGATGGAGAGAGAGAGAGAGAGGCGACGGCTGCACATGCATATATATATACGTTTTCTTTCCGTAGGAGATTTGGACGATTTCTTTTGCAACTTTTTTCAAGTGATTGAATTTGTCAGTAAGGAAGAGTGGACCAATGTTCAGATTCTGAAATGAAATTTATTCTATTTAAAGATTATTTTTGAAATTTTGGAATTGTGTTAATTTGTCTCTGTAAGTAATTACATTCTGTGTATTAGTTTGAAACAACGATATCGTAACTTTAATACGTAATCTTAGAGTTTGAACAAATCGACGGCGATAATATTATCACTCCCAGATATTCCCGGATATAGGGACGAGCGTATGTGTGCACGTGTACACGAGTCGATCCAGTTCTAAACAGCAGACGGCTAAATTCGAATACGGCTTCTGCGGTCTCGCTAGCGCCACGAAATTGTCGTTGTATATATATATATGTGTGTATATATATATATACACCCACTTATTCCCCCTCCCCACACATATATATGCGCTGCGCTTATCGAAGCCGATATTACACGCCGGATATTCACGGAGGAAATGAAGAGGACTGTTATGGCTTCCGAGGCTATATACCGCACTGCCTAGGCATTCCCTGCAATATATTTTCCGCAATAAACTTACAGCGTTTACAGAACTTGTATTTAGAGAGTTTCTGAACTGGACTATTCGCAGGCGAGAGTTATACATATTTATGGTAAATGAGTGATCGATGAGGGGAACCTAGGATGGACGTGCAGTTTGCTTATGTTGATGTAGAAGTTTTATTGATGGTTTGAGTTTGACGTACAGTAATTGAGAATGTAAAGAAGCTATTTTAAATTGCTTCTACTTTAGGCAATTTCATTGGAAGAAAATTGGTTTTACTATAGCAAGTTATCAGATTGTTAGATTTCACCATGATTGTCTCCAAGGTAAAATCAAACTGTTTATTTACTGCATCAGACTTAGGTCAGAAATAAAAATATTCCAGTCATTAAAACCCATACATCACTAAAACTTTACGATTTACCAAAGAAACAGTTAGCGTAACGTATTATTTCAAACACAAACGCCAACTGCAGTCCGAACATCGAATCCCCAGCAATTGAAATAATTCAGAGCAAAGAGAGCAAGCCGTAATGTTTGCGTATTATCCGTTTTCCAAGCGTTCAAACACCTACCCCTCCGCCTCTCCCTAATACAAGACCTATCCATTACCGGCGGGCCCGATCGCTACGAGCCCAAGCCTCTGGCTTTCCGAAACTTTTAAATCAATCAATCAATGGCGAGTTCTCGCGCCTCTGGTGCAGCGATCGGCCTTTGAAAGAGTATAAGAGAGAAAGAGGCAAGTCTGCGGTGCCCGCCAGGAGCTAGCATACCCCCAGGCGCAGCTCTTTTAGCTCCCTTCAAAGCCAGCGACGCCGGCTGTTTTAAAAGTGAGACATCCACTGGAAAGCGGATGATACATGAGGTTAACCTCGGCGATCGTCGTGCCGCGGCGCAAAGGAAAAAGGGAATCCACGGCGAGGAGTAGAAGTGGGAAAAAAGGACGAGCGAGTGATATAGGAAAGGCGGTGAGGAATCGCAGACGCGAGGATTGAGGGAAGTAATGATTGAAAAAAGTTGAAAATCAAAAGACGGGGGGGAAAATATCTCGGGAGAGACGAGATAAGACAGAGTGAATCGCGGGGAGCTGGAAAGGAAGAAAAATGACGCGCGAGATGCTGATCAAAAGAGGAGATAGAGCGAGGAAAATAATCAAGTCTAAGATGCGACTTTTTCTTTTACTTTTTCTTGTCCCTGACTATCTCTTTAGCTCGTCCGTTTCAATTTTGTACTCAGATTTTGATATTTTCATTGAGATAATAATTACATATAAAATAGATAACTTAATTCGTTTGTAACAAAAATAATGTACTAATTACACGACTAGCATTGTAATTATTTACGTAAAAAATAAATCTTCTCAAAAGAAGTAAATTAATGATCAGCAAGAATAATGACCCTAAACGATAATAACACACCAATCACGTAAAATAATTAACGCAAGCAAAAGCGCGACGTTAATTCGCCAAAGGTAAATTAACAAAAACCGCCCATCTCAATTAACCGCAAACGAACTCTCCGAGCCTCGCGCGCCAAGAAAGCGCCAAAAAGAAACAGCACACACGCGCGAAGGCTCGAGAAAAAAAGAGGGTCGTCAGTGCGAAGCCGACCTTTAAAAAAAGCCCTCCCGAGGCGAAGGCCGCTCTAAACAGGCTCATTTGTATGTCTACCGAGAGGTTGAGCTCTCGGAGCACCCAAGGGGATCGCGCACGCGAACAGCACAGCCGTCGCGTGCCTCCGAAAAATGCCAAAGTTTTTGGACACTTTAGCCGATGGGCCCGCGTGTGCCCCGTCATTAATCAAATTCGCCAGAAATCTCGAGCTAATTGAGCGCGCGCGCGCTCGAAGGAATCGTAATGATTACGGTGAGCCGGCGGGATAAGTGATTGCTTTTTATGTAGTTAGAGACGGAAAGTTTTCCGGAGGCGAAAGTCAAGGGGGGAAGAGATCGAGGTTGCATTAGGCCGGATTGGTAGGGGTGTTATTCAAAACGAGAGCTTTACGAGGCGGGATGGTACAACGAGCATTGGATTGAGCGGGATGGCTGTTTTTATCTATATTGAGTTGGACGTTTCTGAAGCTTTATTTGTTTTGGGGATCGCTTGATATGGTTGATCTACAGTTACAAAGTTTCGATGATGTTTTATTCGACATTAAAAATTATCTTGTTAGTTTATTTTTTTCTAATGCCATAGTATAAAAAATTTCATATGATTTTTTTATTTAATGGAACTAGTATTTAACTATTCTACACGAACTATTTATCTTTTGCACATGAATAATTTGAAATTAAAAGTTTTTTAGTCATTCTAGTTAATTTTAGTTCACAGTATTTATTATGTGTAAGTTTTTTCATTAAAATAATAATAATCACTATCCTTATGAATAAACTTATATTTATGAAACACTGAATATATAAGTATTAAATGATAAAAGAAATAATTAAATCAATGAATTCGAGATTTATTAATTTGCTACTTTTAAAATTCATTTAGTAATCTTCAATTTTTTACGAATATTAAAAGCAATTTTTTTAGTAAATTTTTTGTGTTACCGTCGACTATCGCAGACACTTTTTTCATCCCTGCCATTATAGTCTAATAAATCAAATCCAAAATCCTTGTACGTGGAAAAGGTAAATATAATGAATGCTAATCTCTCGTTCGCATGAATCAGATTAGACGAAGAACACCCAGTGCGTCGACGACAGCTTAAAATCCATCGAACGACTCAGTGTTGCCCGACCCCATCTAAACACCTTTTTCTTAGTGCGAGCTTATAAAACGCGTCTGATTTTGCTTGATGGATCGACTTTGATGTTCGTGTATGCCAACTTTTGTAGACTTATTTATTTTGGCTTAGCGACTCGTGCAATAATCGATCTTGCTCTGCTTGCTAGTAGAAAAAAAGAGAGTATACCCACGGATGTGGCACTCGATTTTTAGGGGTTTGACGACCGGAAAGATGCATTACTTTCTAAATCCGATGATGTTAAATCACGGAAAATGATCCGGCTTCCCCATTTTATCAAAGGGTAACTAACCAGACGGAGATTCATCACCGTTATTTGAACGGAAATTCATAATGAAAAAATCACGCCTTTTTTTAGCTACAATCATACCACAAAAGAGAACTGTCCTTTTCGGAAATGATAGAAAGATTGATGTTCTCATTGGATAAAAAGTATTAAAAAGTATTTACTTCGAAACTTGGCTGTCAGACTAATCAATGAATGATCAGTAGGTATAATTCATTGGATACGGTTTTGAAAATGTGCACACATTGGATGTATTCTGTCAGATTAATACAATAGTGAATTCAAAAATATTAGAAAAGAATTTTTTACACAAATTTATAAAAACATTTACATTTAATAATTTTTGGCGCAGTATATACGTTACATTATAATATAGTTCCAATAACCACGGGCAAAACTCATTCATTTTTATTTTTCTCACACAAAGAACTATATAAGAACTACGAAGCATTACGCAAACCTATTATAAACAGAAAGCCAAATGTTGGCCCACAAATAGATACAAGAAGTTAATTAATACATACCACCCGGAAAAAGTCCTCGAATTCCAAAGCACCCGCATGTCGCCGTGCAAGGCCAACCCGCCTACACGCACACATACACGTGCACGCCCAAAACCTCAACTATCAGATTCCTCCGCTAACAAGCCGTTCAAAATAAAAATTAATCACTCCGAATCTCGAGTTTCAAAGCAGCCGAGCAAGCTCCATCATTGAAAGAAACTCCTTGAAAACGTGAACTCGGAAACTCCAGAAATAGCGCTTATCTCAGCGTGCCACTAGTGTCTATGCTTGACTTGCCCTTTTCCACCTCTCGGCTGCTTCTTGCTGATGCCCTCCTCGCGCGCGACGCGAAACCGCTTCGGCTCTTTTGCCCGAATCATTAGGCGAGAGGTCAAAGAAATTCGCGCTCGCTATCGATCCGGTTTCCTCCTTCGAGTCTACGAGCTAGCTCGTCGTCTCGGGTTTTTTTTCGTAGCTTCCCTCCGCCTCGATTCTTTATAGGCACGCATTCGACGAAGTTGGATTTCTCGAGCCGCGGGTCTGCAATTTCGGTAATGTCGATGGCTGAGAGGTTTCTGGTATAGCGCGCCAAGCTGACGAGGCGAGGAAGAGCCGGCTAATGAGAAGTAGGTTCGAATGATTATTCGGAGAGGAGAGAAAGAGCGAAATTATGGTTTCTGAAGTCGTAGGCTTCGTAAGAAAAATAATTGATAATTTGTTTTGTTGGTAAAGATACTTTAATTTTATTTTTAATTTAATGTATTATAGTTTTTAACTTTTTTATGTCATCTAATTGCATCAATAGGACAAAGATTTTAGATATATACTTATAAACATTAACAAAAAATATCGATATGTTAATAATTAGGAACAAATAAGAATGTTTAAAACCAGTTTAATAAGATTATTTTTAAACCTCTGAATTTATCAGTATAAATTATATTTTTAGATCATAAATAATTGTAAATATAAAAATATTATCCTATTATGATATTATTTCATAAAATCACGTGCTTAAAATATTAAAGCATCCCGCATTCTCAGTAAGGAAAACATACATTCGTACATAATACAGCGCACAAATACAGCTAAACCTTATTAAATAATAAAAGACGCCCGTGCCTGTTTTATATCACTGCGCTCGTCATTTATTAATTTAGCTGCATGATTAAATCAGCTCTGCAAAAGCCGGCGTGCGCGCGCACGCGCCCGGCGAAAACTAAATATTCATACGAACTATTTCGGTGTTTTGAAATTTGCTCTTTTGAATTCAGCGCGAGCTTTATTCATCGGCATTATAACAGAGCGGCAGGAGACTCCCAGGACTTTCTTAATTTAGAGCCAGTCGCCCTGGCAACTGGGGCGCGCGTTTTCCCGAACAGATGCAAATGTAGATTAACGAATGCAGCCGGAGTCTCGGGCGCGGCGCGCGTTTCGCGTATTTTTAATTAGAGAAGCGAGCTTCATGAGCTTTGTCCCGCGTAATTGACCGGCTTAAGACGCTGTAGTGCAATTTATTGGCGATTTGTAATGTAAATCAAGAGGAAAAAGCCGAGAGGAGGAAAAGCTCGAGAGTCGCCGAGTGCTATCTGTTCAATTAATTGCCGGGGAAAACTCGATAATTGAATAAGAGCTGACGTTCATGATAATAGATGTTATCGAACTCGAATTGCAACTTTGAGAAAGTTTTATCATTGCTGGCGGAGAACGAAACAAACTTCGATAATTGTTTACGCAAATGAGCGTCGCTCGAATTAAAGGCCGAAAATAAAGGGCAAAAATTTATTCCAGCTTCAACATTGCTTTCTTAAATTCAACCTAAAGACAGCAGCATATCTCAAAACTTGAAAGTTTGCTCCCTCATACAGCTGCACTGCCAGCGCGCTATCTCATCCCAGCGCGACCCGCACTCCTAATTCATCCTCCGCTTAGGCGAATTTCCCGCGTCTCGCTGGCAAAGTTCGTCAAAAATTGGCAAATCCAGACAGCATAGTTCGTGCTCGCAAACTGACGCGGGCGTCTTATCGCGGTGACAATTAAGTGTGCGAGCGCGTCTGCCGAATGCCAGAAATAATTAATAAAGTTCAAGGAATTCCAGAGGCTCAAAGCGGCCCCGTCCCGAAATCTCGTGCCTCAACGCAAGAGCTTTGAACTTGCCTCCAACTCGAATAAACAGCTTAATACAAGCAGGCTAACGCGCGTACAAAGACACGCGCGTATAGCTCAAAGCTCGAGCGCGCGATAACCGCGAACGAATGCAATCACGGATGGGAGTTGCTTGAGTCTCGGATGCCCGGCAGGCAGGAACGCATGCGGCGAAAGGGATAAAGGTTCTGCGGCTAGTGGTGAAGGTAAAGGACGAGCGGCTAGTACGTGTGAATTTAAAGTGGAGGAAAATGGAAATTAAGGAAGCTTGTAGGGGTTGTGAAAGAATATTGGGCTAGAGATATGAAAATAATTTTTTGTGAGATTTTGTTGAGTAGTTTTCTTAATTATGTATAGTGTAGTTTCGGTATTACTGTTGATCTTGAGCTTTTAATCAAATTTTTCTCAATTTAGATGATCATTTATATTACACAATAATATAAGCAATATTTTACTAATATTGTAATAGTATTTCAGTAATAATTTAACAATATTTTAGAAATATAAGATCAGCATTTTCTTAATATTTCAGAATGAAGTGATACGTTGAAAATGACTTTGCTAATTTATTCTTTAATATACGTTTCCGACCCTTTAATAGATATACCTTTATTGCATTTATTTAATATTAAAATAACAATCACAAAATATAAAACCCTCACAACACATCAATCAAAACAATAAAAATATCACCAGTTATTAAAATTCGAGACAAGATTTCATTAAAAATACCGTCCAAAACCATCCCAGACCGCACATCCCCGTCCAGCAAACATTCTAATCGCTTCGCTTTAAAGCGTAGTACTACAGCCAGCGCGTCGCCCCCCCAAAAACTCTCATCTCCTCTTACCCCCGAATGCACACACGCCCAGCCTCTCTATGGAGCTCGTGTATACGCGGAGGGATGACGCCTGGCTGGGAGACAGAGACAGAGAGAAAGTGAAATTCAAGAGCAGACGACGTCGAGGACACCCCCCGAGAGAGAAAGAGAGAGAGGGCGTAGGAGTAGGGATGCCCTTGAACGCAGGACGCGCGCAGTATCGATCCCGCCGCTAACCCTTCTTCCACCCCTCCCCAGCCCCTCGCAAAATTTTAGCATCCGACCCCGAGCGGCATTTTACACTCGATAAAGCGTTTTTATGTTTGCGAGAGAGCGAGAGAGCGGCGCGAGCTAACTGCTAATAAAGCAGAATGTACGGAGAGTTGTTATGGAGCGGAGCGCGATATTGGAAAATTCGCGGCCTGAGCTGAGTGTATATATGCTTCATGTGTGTTTACGCATGTATACGCAGTTGCGCGAGCGAGAGAGCTGTATGGCTTGCGGATGGAAATTGCGAAGCTAACATTAACTTTGGTCGCGACTGCCTGGCTGGCTACGGTTTATTTGTATGATTTAAATGAAGCTCGGTATTGTATCGTTGTACAAAGCGTGTTTGTGTTATAACGCGGGAGCGCGCCTGTAATTTGGGTAAATATTTCGGTGAGGTATTTTATAACTTTTCGATTGGTAATTAGGCTTGGGCTAACAGGACTAATGAAGCTGCATCTGGTGATGATAGTATATTGGTTCGTTTCTCGATGTGCATTTTAAGATTCTGTAAAAAGAATTTTCTTTCTTGTCTTTTAAGAGATGTTAAACGCATATATCAAATACTTTATAAATTTGTTAACATCTTTAATAATTTCTAAAACTGTATACTATTTCATAATTAGCTTGTTTTTATACACCAAAGATCTTTCAAACAACCGCCGAACGAATTCATTCACCCAGCGTATTACAATACATTACCAGATAAGGGCTTAGGGTAAGAAACTCGGGCCGCCTAATAAAGGGGCTTTACCCGTCTGTATCCCGATAATTCCGTTTATTTTTTCAACCAAACCTGTATGCGTGCGTATACGTCTGTAAGGACACTCGATCTCCCCCGACCACACATGCACCCAATTCCGAGCCGCACGCGCGGCCGTAGTTGTATTTTTACAGTAGCTCCGGCGCACATGGGACCGGAGAGCCCCGCGCGCGTCACGTGGAGAAGTTTCGAACCGCCCCACTCGCGGTTCTAAAGTATTTTCAGACCAAATATTTTCCGGAGCGAAAGTATCCTCGTAAAAACCGAAGATATCGCTGATAAGTGGCCCGTTTGGCGTAACTCGCGCTCTCGCGCCCTGCTCACCCCTCCCGCCGGAGCCGCAGGAGAAAAAAGGGAGAAGACTAGTCAGAGCCACTATCGTCTTAGCTCTCGACGTCCGCCTCCGAAAAACTTTTACTGTTCTCGCTTGCCGGGAGTTGCCCTTCTTTATATCTGTTCCCATCCATCTCTATGTTTTCGCTTCTGTCTTCTCACACTTCGAGCGTCTTTTTTCCCTCATTGTTTTTCTTCATTTTTTTTTTCTGCCGTGATCATGATTTCTCGATTATCTCTCACGGTGTCATTTTCTCTTGACATTACTATTCCCACGATTAAGTAATAAGTATGGTCATTACTAATAGAATATTTTTTCAGTTTTTCAAACGAATCTCGACGTTTTTCCATCATTAAATTTTCGAAATTAAAGCTCCATTAAAAACCCGTCAACCTTTAAAGCTTCTAAAAATCCTGAAAGATAATAGAAAATTACGAAGGCAAACAAAAGCGGCATTACGCGGGGAAATTCCTCTAGCGGCAACTTGCCACGGCAAACAAATAAACGCTCGGTCAGAGAAGTTCCACATACTTTAAAATTTTCGAGTTACGAGCGAGCGAGCGAGCTTCTCTCCTTCATTACCGGCGCCGTACTACAAACAGCGAGCCCCGGAATTCCGGCCATAACTCGCTCTCCTCCCCCCCTTCCTCTTCCCCTCTCGTTATCCTAATTTCTCCGACCCCGAGTCGCGAATACATCTTTTCGTCCTCCTCTCACCTCGTGCCCTCGTTGCCTTCTCCCCACACACACACGCGAGCCGCAAAAGTCCATTCCCCGCGTTCCAAGCTTTACGACTAGGGAGCAATCTTTGGACGGGCGCGACTTCTTGTAAAAGCTCTCTCCCTCGTAACGACCTTTGCGCGTATCACGCGCGCACGCAGACACAGGCGCAATCGATCGGCCGAGCAAATCGTCGCTCTCTCTCCCTCGGATTGCGCCGATCGTAAAGCTCGTCTTTTATATTACCCGAGCTGTGCGCGCAGCGTGTATATTTACGGGCAAGAGGCGATACGCTGAAATCAGTGGAGCGCCGCGCGCGGGGAGAGAAAAAGAGAGAGATATTCCGTAAGTACGGACGATTGCTTAAAGTTTAATGCGGCGAAAATTGTCCGGACGCGTAATAGCCGCGGCGTCGATGGGAAAACGGTAGTGGCTACCGAGAAATCGTTACGCGAGGAAGAGAGACGTCCATAGCTTTATTACTGCTCGGAGCGCAGTCGTCATCGCAGACGGCGGGGAGAAAAAACGTAGCAAGTATACTACAGAGATGTGTAGAGAAAAAGGAATTAATAAGACGCTCTCGGATGTATTTATGGGGCCGCTGGAGGATGATGCAGAAGGACTGGCTCGTTGCGGGGATTATCTCTCTCTCTTGGCGAGCGGCAGGGGAAAAAAAGGAAGAGATGGATAAGGAACAATGGGAATCGTTCGCGGGGATATTACCGAGCGATTTCAGCTACCGAGATGCTTTTCGTTTCTTTGGAGCTTGGCTTTTTTGCGGGCTAAGTGCGCGCTGCTACTTTCGCGGTGATTTTCTTGATTTCGCGATTTTTGCGGGCCTTTATTGCCGAATGATTTATAGGGTTTTGCGGCTGCGGAAAGTTGATTTGAATTATTGGTTGATAGCGTGGTTTGCTAGGCTGAATTATTAGTTTCGGAGGAAAAGTCTCGTTATTCATGTAATTGCTTTACAAGTATAATGTAAGCTTTATAATAAAATAATCTTATTGCGCGGAGCGATAAAGTGTTCAAGTATTGAGAAGTACACTTGGCTATATTTCATTAACTTCCTTGTAGAAAATGTAATTAAGTATCTTACAAGTGTACTTTTTCCTTCAATTCAATACACATAATAATAATTACACTTGAAGAAACAAGAGTTTGATAAAAAATTTACCATTACGTAAATAAGTGTTAAATTTACTCTTGGAACACGCTATAATTGTTACTTAAATACTAAACTATAGGATGTAACCTTTTTATACGCCATTAAAAGATATTTATACAACAACGCCGAGTATACTCCATTTACAATTACACGTAACATCGAAATTCGCCTTTTTCTCCGGCACTTATTAACTTCCCAACGATCCCAACGTAATAAAGTTGTACCGAACCCCAATACCCTGCCAGGCCCTAAAATCCGATCGAAAAAAGATAAAACACAATTAGCGCTAAAGACTCTTAAAAGGAACACGCTCAAACTTAAAGCAGCCTAAAAAGAAGCCAGCGATCAAACCAGAAACCGCATTAACTCCCAAACAAGCCCGCAGCCTCGCACTTTTATGCATCCTCAGCAAAACTCCGGCTGTATCCCTCGTAATCGCGCGTTAGCCTAATGGCAAGTACAAGAGACTCCGAAAACGAAGCCGGCGTTCTCCGAATATAAGCCACGAGGCAGCCGCGAGGGTCTGATTAAAGCAGGCGCGGCTCACGAAACGAGCGGCGTTGACGGAAAAACGGGCCGCGAAGCCGAGGCGCTGAAAGGGCCGGGCGCCGTTTCCGCGCGATAATCAAGCGTTTCCTTGTCAAAACCGAGCAAGCTGGAGGTATAAATATGTACCGATTCACGTCCGGATTCTTTTCACGAGGCGCGTGCGTGCGATTTTTTTTTTCTTTGCCGTTTTGCCTTTTTTGCAAAGCGGCAGAGGGGTTTGAGGGGAGAAAGAAACGAGTCTACTTGTCATACGCTAAAAGCGGAGTGTAGTTATGCATCAGCTGCGTCGTAAATTTTGCATAAGTACGGGGTGATTTACATTTGAATATGATTTATACGAGTCGCTGGGGAGAGAGGCGCGCGCCAGCTCTGCTCTTTACCTTTTCGCTGAGAAATTGCGTTTAAGTGCTATCGCGCACGAGGTTTTAACAACTTTCAGGTATTCGCGTTGAAAGTAAAGTAAAAATCTCGCTGGATTCTTGTTCTCGTAGAGAGGATTCATTTTGGAAAATTACGTAACTAATGCTGCACTGTTGCTCTTAGTTTTATTATTCACCGCTATACGACTTTTTTCATCACGTTAATATTAGCTTAAAACTACATCTGCCATTAATTATATAACTGAAAGTGATATTCCTCACTTACGTATAAAAAAAATACAACCATACCGTCATGCTCTCATCCAATCCAAAGACACGAACGAGCAACGATGAATCGCAACTCTCGCCTCTTTATCCGGGAAGCTTCCTTTTCAATAAGCACTCGAGCTTAATTAAAAAAAATTTTTCTCGCTCTCAAGCGTAACGCGCTTCCGATCGGCCACATAGAGCTCCAATCCATCCGAGAAAACCCTATCTAATCTACATACCGTCTGTTTTACATAATCACTCATCGCGCCATCATCCTTAACGCCCGGCGTATTAGTTACCATATCGCCGAATTAAAAGCAAAAAAAACTCCGGCTTCCTCCCGCGCGTGACTCGGCATCCTTCCGCCTAGCACACATAGCTAGCTCTCGCCTCTATTATCCCAATGTCATGTTTCCGCTCGGGCCGCTGTTTCTCCACAAGCACACGCACCAGTCTCCCTATACACCTAAACCCGCTGTAACGAAAGAGTGTTTTCCCTCAACCCTTCCCCATATATACCACACGCGCGGCCAAATTAACGGATTGCATTAGTGCTCTCGAAGCTCGAGGAGGGGGAGAAAAAGTATAAACGTATACGGGCGCTGCGTGTTAAAGGGGGCCAGGAGGACAAACAGCCGCATTATCGGATCTCTCGCTTTTCTCGTTTTGTTCCGAGGGGGGCGCAGGTGCGCGCCGAAGATTGCAAGATGTCCGAGATTCGGCTCCCCGAGGCGCGAGCGTAAACAGGCCGGTAAGTGCCCGGCCGAGCGCAAAAGTAGGTAAGGCGGCTAGACAAAGGATTCGGCGAGGACTAGATTGGGATGTTGCACACGGGGCCAATGAGATTCGCCGCGAGCACGAGGGAACAAAGAAGGAGAATCGCAAAAGCACGGGGGGTTGTAATTGATTGATCGTCCGTTTATTATGTCCGAGCGTTTTGCAAGGACGCAGGTTGCTCTGGGGATCGGAGGCGTGGTTAGGCTACCGGAGACGATGTAATGGGCACAAAGAGTTTCGTTTAGGAGCACTTTTCTTAATTAGGAGAGTTATTTGATGGTGTAGTCTTGTTGGTACGAGATAGGATAATATTGATGATGCTTTTGTTTTATACTATTTTATTTATACGTGTCATATTGAAATTATCGATGAAGTTTTTATAAAGGAGGCACAGATGTATTCGATACTCGTTCTTCTGTTATTCCCGTCTCGAAGCAAGCCGATGGCGTTAATACACAAATAAATAGCTAAACCGAGCTCCGGCAAATCAAACTTTGCCGGGAGAGCGCAAATAAGGCATAAATAATGAAAAGCCCTTGCGCTCGGAGAAAAAGTTGGCGCGCACAGCAGGCCGGCTCTCTCTCACTCTTCCACACACTATTTATTTAGGTTCGCAATCGGCTTCGCTTATTGTAATCCCACAAGATTTTCTCTGCGGAGCACTGGACTCGCGCGCCGTTCGAGGGAAAAGCTCTCCATTTTCGCGATGGCATAAAGCTCCGGCTTGTCCCAGGGGGCACCGAAGGCAGCTCCGGCATCGTCTGCGGAATTGCAAAATCCATCCGTGGAGTTTTCACGCAAGCAGCCCGCGGCCGATCGTCGAATTGTCTCTCTCGGCTGTCCGTTCGTGACTTGGGCATTAAGGCTGTATGACGGTAATCTTATTTCCGTCCCTGGCGTGATTTACTTTTTTTCCCAGGATTCAAGAGAATAAGACAGATTCGAGCGGAGGAGCGCACATTTTTCATGTTCGCGTTTATTTTATTTAATGTTCTTACGGTGTAACATTTTCGATGCTTATGAGTTTCAACATTTACTTTATTTTTATTTATTATTTGCATAAAAAAATATTATAATACATTACACGCATACTTACGCAGCAATCCAGCAGAAAAAAATTCTGTTCGCTGATCTGGAGAATAGAAATGTACAGCTAAAGTAGGAAAGCAGTATTGTTTCTCAAATCCACTATTCCCATAAATATTGTTACTAAATTAAAGAGCAAGCGTAACACTTGATCTTTATTACTCGGTGCAATATGCATGTGTGCTCTTACTTGAAAATAACTTTTACTTTAAAAGTAATGCCAGGTCTAAACGGCTGATTGAATTTGTTTCATTGAGAACATATAAAATTTATGATTGGATGAATTATGAATTATGAATCCGACAAAAAAAAATATAAAACGTATAATACACTTAAGTGTCATTTTCTTATTTATTTATTTACTAAAGGCAATATAACAACAGATAAATAGTAAAAGCACAATTATTCGATTACAAAAACTATAGACAAAAGCTTGATTTAAACATGCATTTTTTTAAATTTAATTTTTTAATCAAAGTTAAGTATTTGTTTTTAAAGCATATGCAAATAGTTACTATTAATTAAATATCATTATTTATTGTATTTATCTTTAAAAAGCCAAAGCAACGCAAACTAATTTAAAAAGGCAAGCACATAGCAATAACACCGAAAAAAGAATACCACAGCACCGTATTTATAACCGTGAAATACTTTCTCACGCTAAATTAACTAATCGTCCGACTAAAACAAACCCCCTCTCGCCCACACACAGACGTTCAAACACACTCAGAAACGCTCCCACAAACAGACTCACACTCACACCGTGCGGCAAAAAAGCAGCATCCACTCGACTCGTATCATCCGCATTTCCAGCACATTAACGCGCTATAACAAGACAGCCGAGTCCGCGCCTTTTTCTGCATCCTCGACCCTCTCTCCCAAGACGAAAAACGTCCCTCGGTCTCCGCGCGGCGAAAAGGAAAAGCTCGCGCACGCTCGCTTGCGCGCGACAGCCTTACGAGAGGCGAGAGCTGGCGACGTCTCTCCGGAAATCCTCCTGGCTCTGTGCGGACGCCTCGTGTCGTCATCCGCGCGGCGCCTCCGAGGAAACAGAGTGTGACGACGAAAAATAAATGGAAATAAATATCCAGAGAGGTCCGAACTTTTCGGACGGAAGCTAGCGAAGAGAGAGAGAGAGAGGAAAGGAAGGGTCGAAAGGGAAATAGGGTTGTTTCGCCGCTAGGATAGGGTCAGTAGTGGCGGCATTGGCGTCATGCATCGCTGCCCGGAGAAACGACGGGCTGGCTCGATATTTTCCACCCTTCGGATGAGCGCTATCCTCTCGAGCTTCTTGCGATCGCTTTTCTTCGGCTGTAAGAGCGTTTCCGTGACGGCCAGGGAGTTTAGTGTGGAAGGTCGGTAGCCGGGGCCGAGCTTTATTGCGATGAACGCGGGAGGGAGGGAGAGAGACGTTGCGAGGGATAGGGATAATTGAGCGGCCGATGCGAGCGTTATAATTATGGAGGTTTTATTTGCGAGGTATTTTCCTGGAAATTTTACTTTAATATTTCTGGATTCTTGTTTAATAAATATAATTCTCTGAGAATCGTTTTGTTTAAAAAAAATTCTGAAGTGTTATGCTAGGATATTTTCTTGAAGGTAATGAATTTTTGTTGGGCAAAATCGTGGCATTTGTTGTGAGAAACTTGATTGTTCAAGAAAAGAGCTTTTCGCGGAATTAAAATTTTTCAATTAAAGTGCTGAAGCTTTAAACGGAGAAAAAGTAATAACAACCGTATAATACTTCGTCTCTCAGATGAAACTTGCTCCGTTATTCATCTAGCTGGCAATATTAAGGATAATAAAATTCTTTCATTTTCATTATTTCAAAAACTTCTAAATCCCTGCTCGCTCCAAATGCAAAACACAATGTTAAAAGTTAAATTAAACCTAACTTAATCCGTGGATGTGGTAGAGAAAGAGAGAAAGAGAAAGAGAGAGAGAGAGAGAGAGAGAGAGAGAGAGATAGAGACAATGAGGGGCCTATAGGGGGTGGCAAGAAAACGATAAGTAGGACAAAGAGATTTGGGGTTAGTGTGTACACTCGAGGAGCAACAGACAGCCAGAAAGAGACACAGCTCGAGAGAGAGAGAGAGAGAGAGAGAGAGAGAGAGAGAGAGAGAGAGAGAGAGAGTCAGCAGGAAAACTCACGGGGGTGAGAGACGTATATACGAGGGGAACGATAGACGCGTCATGCGAAAACGGGGCCAGTAAGGAGACAAAGGCCAAAATGGAAAAGTGCCTCGGTGCACGCGCGCAATATATATACACGAAGGAAAGAGAGGGAAAGACAGAGAGAGCCAAAGGAAATCAAGCAGGAGAAAAGAAGCGAGAGGGAGATATATGAATTATTAGCCGTATGCGCGCAATACGAGCGCGCTCGTAAAGGAGATAAAGAAAATAATAAGGGATGAAGAGCGCGCAGCACCGCGGGCGCTCGCCGAAAGTACACAGGCTACCCTCGGACAGCGCGCGATGACAGACGCGTGCGTAAAAGTCCAAGATAGAAAGAGAGAGAGAGTGGAGATGGCCAATATCATTCGACGAGGCAGAGAGCCGCAGTCCGGCCATTTACACGCCGCAGAAAGTCCTGGGTTATGAAATTGGTCGCACTGGATATTGCGAGGATTACAAGAGCCGAGGCTCTGCGGTCTTTTTCGAGATTGCCGATGATAACGCGCGCCGGCGCTCCTCCCACCGCTCCTCGCTGGACAATAGAATAACGCCTCTATGGTAATGGCAGCTCGGCGTGCTCGTACTTTTATGTAATGCCCAGATTTATTGGATTCTTCTTTTTGCAATGGGTTCGTGTAAGTGGATGTTTTGTTGAGATATTGAGGCTCGGAGCGAGGAATTGTTAATGGTTAAATACGGATTCATTGTTTGGAGATGTGTGGGATAAAAATTGTTTCTTGGGGGGAGCTACGATTGTTTGTAATCGCTGTGCACTTCTAGTTGCGTTCATTTATTAAACGGTGTAATTTCAATAGTGCTTGAAAAATTGAATTTTAATTGTAAATTCAAATGAATTAGTTATGCAATACAGCACCGATTCTTTTGACTTTGATCTTATGAACTTGCTTAAATAATTAAAACGGACCAGTCAAGCTGTTTATTTTTATTGAAATAAATAATACATCACAAAAGTATCCGAACCCCCTCCATTCAATATCTCTCAATTCAAGTCTCACAAATTGTTCCACTTTCTTCAGCCAGCCAATAAATAACGAATCATCATAAACGCAACAAAGCGCTCAAAGCAGCCAAAGAAAACTCGACCTCTCATCCTACGAAACTTTATCGTCCCGAAAAACCTTTCTCGATCGATTCCACTCGTTTTCCACGGAAACCCGAAGACTCACCGAAGCGCACTGTTCTGTCGAGTGTGTGGGTTCCTCCTCACTCTCTCTCTCTTTTTCTCTCCACCCATCGTGACCGCGTAAATCAAGCGGCGCCGTGTCACCCTCTCTCTCTCGTCTTGAATTAAAGGAGGATTCGCAGTGAGAGAGAGAGCGAGCTAGAAACGTGGGGCAAATGAGTCGTCGTTCAGCACGGCCCGTGATTTATATTTCATCCGGCGCCTTTCATTATACGCCTCTCCTCCCCCGATCCGCGAGGCGTGAAAAATGCAGAGGCGGCCGCCAGCTGAAGGAGACTACACGGACGAGCGAGCCTCGTAGTCCGAGGAGAACCGATAAATAATTCAGCCGCGACCGATGCATAGTTAACTCGTGCGCGCGCGCGAGCTCGCTGACGCTGGGGATTAAGGAAACGACTTTTATCGGGGACGCCCCTAGACGGCTCTACCTATACCTATACATATATATATATAACTGGCCGGGAATCATGGCCGTTGAAAAGTTTATGCGCGCGAGCGAGAGCTAGCCGCAGGAGCCTCGACTGTTTAACCCTTGGCTACCGAATTTATTGAATACGTTGAATTTGTTATCCGATCGTTACGCGCAAGCGCGCGCAGTTATGATGATCGTTATTTATTGAGTGGAGGTCCAAACTGCTCGGTCAGGAATCTACGGCTGGATAAAAATTTTAAATTGTTGACGATGGAGACGATGGGATGGCGCTTGTATTTTTAGATAGTTAGTGGACGTGTAGTTTATGAGAATAACTTGGAGGCATCAATTTTTTACGAGGAAGGTGTAAAAAGCTTCATCGAAAATTTATAGAGGATGTTGGAGAACGGGATGGTTTTCGAATAATTTACGAACTCTCATTATTAGATGCTAATTAAACTTGATTAATCGATTTTTATTTGACGCTTCGTTCACGCTCACTAATTTATTTGCAAGAAGGATTTTTATAAACGAAGAACGTAAATATACCAACAGCAGGAAGCAATCAGAAAAAGAAAACTTTAATTTTAGAATAACAACTTCAATACAATTTCATTTCAATAAACATTGCTTCATACAGAAAACAAGTCATTCTCGACATCATTAAAAAAATCTCGAGTTCCAAGAAAAACCGTGCATTGTTCTCAACAGCCAAGACGCACCACTGACCCAATGCCAAGCTTTCAAGCTCCATGCCGCAAACAATCAAATCCTGGCGCGCAGTTTCGAGACGTCAGTATAATCGAGGAGTCGCACAAAACCGAGAACAACGGCAGCCTTTGTGTACACGTGCAATTGATCGAGGAAAATTGCTTTCGAAAGATTGATCCCTCCACAGGTTTGTTGATTTTTTCCTATACAGACGGCGCACGCACGAGGCGCGGGGGCGAAACTAGGATAGGAATGCGCTTCTTTGTTTCTCACAGCGTTGAAAGCTTGCGCCTAACGATTACGCACGCACACGTATATATACATGGACAAACCGCCCCCGTCGTTGGGTATAAAATATTTCGACGTTTTAATGGCTAATAGGTTTTAATGGAACTTCTCCGAGCGAGCACGTGAGCTGCGAATACGGAAGAAAAAGAGAGAGAGGAGAACGATAGATCTCGCCAGGAAGCTGGTCCTAATAGGCTCGCGGAGTCGCTCTCTCGGCCCGATAATGCACGACTGCGAGAATTTCAATTGCAATGCCGCCGCACGCCGAGAGCCAAGCCCGAGTGTGCCGTAATCGATATTCCCGCAGTAAATTACTTTTATTTCGCGGCTCTCTAAGCGTGCCGAATTGTTGTAACACGCTCGTTGTTGGGGCTTTATTTATGTCTTGTTTTACCTTGGCTTGTGTTTAATGGCCGTGGGCAAAGTTAATGAGGAAAAATAAAAGTTTTCTACGTAAATTTAAGGATTTTTTTAATTATTCGATCGTTAACTTTTTATGGATTCAGCAAGTGCTCAAGTTATCTCGAATATACGTGAATAATTTTATGAAATTAACTATTTATAATATCTCGTTCTTAAAATGAAATAAATTAACTGCAATAGTGGTTAATTTTATTAATAGTCAGTCATATTTTAATAAACATATTACTGTTTCTTTCTTCTTGCAGAAACTCAATGAAAATAAACACACCGTAACCCTTTTCAATTATTTCCACACCTTATTAAAGAAAACTTCCACATCTACCTCCCGATACCAGCAGAAGACATCCCCGATACAATCATATCAATCCCCCTTATCTCTAATGCAAGGCAATCACCCATCAAAAAAAAAGCACAACCTCGCAAGCATACATCACTTTTATGCTTCGTCGCAATTTCGATGACCGTTTCGCCTTCCTTTTTTTTACGATTGAAGCCGGACGTAGGATTTATCAGTGGCACGGATATAATTATTCGTGTCGAGCGTCGGAGGGGGCGCACCGCAAACGAGACAAATCGCCGGCAATAACGTCAATAACCGTCGACAGCATTATTTCAGTATTTTGCCTCGACGTTTTCCGAGCCTGGACTCACGTCTGTGTATATACGGCCCATACGGCGCGCTCCCCTTTTTCCCCGAGCCCAGCGAAAACGTATAACAATCAATATCTAATTTTCGTCGTCCGCGTTATTTCCTCCGGTCAAATACGGATCCTCCAGCGTGCAATTTTCATTTGTCTTGGTGAGCGACCCTAGTAGGTGATTCCGGCCGTTGCCGATCTGAGATATTACGAATAATTCTTATGGTTGCTCAATCACAAATATTTTGGCGTTTATTTATTATACGTGTCATAAGAAAGCTGAGACCTTATTAATGCACGTATTTATTATTTAGAAAAGCTTGCGTATCTATTTAAGTAACCAATATACGTCTTCAATAAAACTTTCCTGATATCATATATACTAATCAACATTAATTTTCCACCAATAAAAACTTATTTTAAAAAATTCTGATCGACAAATTACTAAAAATCCATCGCGCAACCGATGCGAAAACTATTGTGCATTCGACAAGCATAAATCCGGCCCGAGTCACAGAAACCACAGCAAGAAACTATACTTCTACATCACGAAGTCGAGCGCAGAAGTCCGTTCGCGTCTGGTAAAAAGCCATATATCCCCGTCCGCCTGACTTTCATATTGACATATTGGAATTTTTTTTTTCATACACAAGAGTACGTGCGCGCGAGCCAAGCCCCTGGAGTCGCGTGCGCAGGCCATAAGAAAATTTCGTCGCGCGCGCCGATTTCTCGTAATAAGTCATCGGCGGCGGGCTCGGCTGACGTATGGGCCGAGGCATCTTTTCATTAGGATCGTTCTTTCCGCCGAATGGCCGAAATCTTTGCCTGTCATTTCCACCGATGATATATAACGAGCGCCGAGGGAAAAAAGCTTGGGACGGGAGGAGGGAAAACGCAAAGACAATGGGCGGAATGAAAGTTGCCGGCACGTGTAGTCGAAGGAATTTTTATGAGCGCGCGCGGCCGAATACTATACCGCTGGCTCTTTATCTCTTTGCTTTTTTTTCTCTCTCTCTCTCTATTTCTTGGCTTGGTATTTTGGCTAAATCGAATTTTTTGGAGCGGGCACGCGAGTATAGGGGATCTTGAGAATGAAAACAAGTTTATTATCGAGGATCTGTGAAATATCTCCTTCCATCAAATTTCGCCATGGAAAGTCGTAAAAGTAAGTTAGTGGAAGGGAAAATGAATAAAATTGTTTGAAATACTCTTGTTCTTCTATATGATTTTCCTTAAATTAAGTTGATTTGATTGCTATGGAATTATTCATATTTAAAGTTTTAGATTATATTGTCTTAAAGTAAATTTCCTCATTCTATGTTAAGAACTAGAATTAAAATTAAAATTTAAAAATATTGACACATTATAACCATTCAGTCGATAAACCCATAATTACTTAGCTAATAATATATAATAATATTAAAATCCCTTCTCAAAGCCAAGCTACCTCATCCAAGACCTTTTTCACTTGGCTCGGCTAATTAGCCCGAGAAAGCTCCCTGCGGGCATCCCATAAACGACATTTAGCGCGCAAAGTATACAGAGAGCCAGCGAGAGCCTAACTAAAGCTTGTAAAACGTGCGCGAGCATTCAAACAAGATTGATGAGCGGCCCCAATATATACAAAAGCCAGTGGCTAGGGACGCACACGCCAGCAGTGCAACAGGCACGACTCTGTCTATCGACGTGACGGATAACGCTAATGATATTGATGTTGCATTTAGTCTGGGCTCTGGCTGCCGCAACGCATCCGCAGCCCACGAAATATACCGATTTATCCGTTTGACCGCGGAGCCACCGCCGACGCGCGCTCCGGCAAACAGCACCACGGGGGAAACAATCGGCATACGTGATGAGACATGTATAACGAACGACGAGCCGGCTGCAGGTTCCGCTGCTGTCAAGCGTGCACTTATACTCCCGGAGTGCGTTAATTGATTAATGCTGTTCCCGCAGCGTTGAATAAGCAAACTAATCGCCGCAGCCGCGATGAGGCCTGTTTGCGCTTCTGGCTGCAGCCGCCCGCTTGCCGATCAATTCGACTGATTTGGTTTTGAGATTAAGTTCCGTGTTTTCCCGCTGTTGTTCCTTGTTTTCTCATATTGGTTATTGATGAAGTTGCTCTGCAATTTTTGGAAAATAATTTTGATATCATTGCATTAATAAAGTATACTAGTTAAAATCAGTATAAAAACTATCCTGTAACTGAAAAAAGTTAATACCAAAAATTTATTTTTAGTTTTTCTTAAAATGATTCAACCAAATTATTCTAAATATAATGTTTTTTTTTATGCCTTCATTAAAAATAATTCAGGAAATAATATTTTCTAAAAAATAAATATTTGTTAAAAATTAAAACTATTTTTAAAAAATTTTAAAAATCAGTCTCTAAGTATTTTACACATTTGTTAAAATCAGAATATAATATTTAATCTTTTAAATACTTGAAAT
>UELX01003332.1:0-24110 GCA_900480035.1 Eupelmus urozonus | reverse complement strand
CTATGATATACTATTTTAAATAGTAATAAATTTTTTATTCATTTTCAGTGATTTCAACTCAGGCTGGCCCCCTTAACACAACCTCTCGCAACCAGTTTCCCAACAACACACACACCCCCAAAAAGCAACAACCTCTCACACCTCTCAATTTCCACAGGTACGGCTCAGCCTCGTACAAGGCGCCAGCCGCCACTGTCCTAGATCCAAACGGCAAGCTCTGCGTGACTCTGACCTACGGCAAGCTGCTCAGCCGCTCCTACAAGATAGCCTACACGCTGCTGAACAAGGCGCTTAGCCGAGTTGTCGGCGAGTGCTGCCTCAAGCCCGGCGACCGCATAGCCCTCGTCTATCCCAACGACGACCCCATCAACTTCATCTGCGCGTTCTACGGCTGCCTCCAGGCCGGCATCGTGCCCGTGCCCATCGAGGTGCCGCTCACCAGACGCGACGCCGGATCGCAGCAGATTGGCTTCCTGCTCGGTAGCTGCGGCATACAGGTTGGTGTGGCAGATTACGGAGATTACTGCCAGAATTGTTTTCTGCCTTGGGAATGTATAGAGTTTCGCGTTGGTTTTGATTTCTTTTAGCGCGATTTTGCGGGTTGTTAAAGTGTTGGCGGTTTAAGAGGTACATTTGATTGATTGATTTTTAAGTTCATATTAATTCTTAGATTTAAAGAGAATTTTTATTGAATAGTTCTGCAGATTTAAATTCTACAATACTTTTCTACGTTACAATTTTTTTTTACTGTATCGGCAAAATAAATTGCCACTCAATCATCATGAACTCAACGCTACCCATAAACTTTCCAACGAGTTTCAGTAACCAGAAATTTACGCTCGTCGACAAATTCCCAATAAGAGAAAGAAAAAAATCGCCAGCAACGCGTAACGATAACAATAACCATAACTCATCCTCCCTTCTTTCCTTGCCAATAATAGGTAGCGCTGACCAGCGAGGCGTGCCTGAAGGGCCTGCCAAAGACGGCTGCCGGCGAGGTGGTGGCCTTCAAGGGCTGGCCGAAGCTCCACTGGTTCGTGACGGAGCACCTGGGCAAAACCCCGAAGGAGTGGATGCCGCCGACGCGGCTCACCGACGACACCCCGGCCTACATCGAGTACACCACAGATAAAGACGGCTCGGTCATGGGCGTCACGATCACGCGAGCCGCTATGCTGGCTCACTGTCGCGCCCTCACTCAGGTTGGTATAGCTTCGTGTAATGACGAGCGCACGTGCGCGAGATGCGGCTATCCTTATATGTTGTTTTTTTCGGCTTTTATTGCGGTATAGGAGGACAGAGGCGAAAAGAGGATGCTGACCGTCGGCGGGTTTATGACTCGTGCGTTTTTCGTTTTATGGGGCTATGAATTGCTTATCTTGCGCTTGGAATATTAAAGTAGCGGTCCGGTTGAATTTGTAAATGAAAACACGTGACGTCAGTAGTGCGGGTTCGCGAGTACTTATATGGAATGTATAATTTTTTTGTTATTCTTAAGAGATTAGTTTTTGAACCGAAGATAAAATAAACCGGAGTAATGCGAAAGATGCTTTAATTTATAGAATCTAAAATTAATTTGCATAGACAACTAGTTATATACATTCAATATCATATTCTAAATTTGCATTTTAATGGTTTAACTACAAACTTTTAATTTCTACAGCTTTCTAATCGATAGCTTTTACTTAGTTTTCAACTTAATTAACAATCCGCAAATTCTTACAGGCCTGCGGATACACCGAGGGCGAAAACGCTGTCTGCGTGCTTGACTTCAAGCGCGAGGTCGGCCTTTGGCACGCCACCCTCACAAGCATTCTAAACGGCATGCACGTCATCTTCATCCCGTACGCCCTGATGAAGGTCAACCCGGCCAGCTGGATGCAGATGATAACGAAGCACCGCGCCACCGTAGCCGTGGTGAAATCTCGAGACCTGCACTGGGGCTTGCTCGCCACCAAGGATCACAAGGACATATCACTGTCGACGCTACGGCTGTTACTGGTGGCAGACGGTGCCAATCCTTGGTCCCTGTCATCTTGCGACCAGTTCCTCTCGGTCTTCCAGTCCAAGGGCCTCAGGCCCGACGCGGTCTGCCCTTGCGCCTCGTCGAGCGAGGCACTGACCGTCTCGGTGAGAAGGCCTGGAAGGGCCGGTGTTAACGCCACCGGCCGTGGAGTTCTTAGTATGTCTGGCTTAAGCTTCGGTGTCGTCAGAGTCGATCAGGAGAACTCTCTGACGTCGCTCACGCTCCAGGATTGCGGACAAGTCATGCCTGGAAGTAAGTTGTTTTTCCACAATGTCTTGTTGACAAAATAAAAACTTTGTACTTGTGCATTCTTTTCTTATGAATCGTTCATGTGTATTAATATTTATTGTTTTTTCATCTAGGTATTGTAACAGTGGTTAAGATGGAAGGCCCGGCTTTGGTTTGCAAGACGGACGAAGTCGGTGAGATCTGCGTTCACAGCGCAGCAACTGGCACCCAGTATTGGGGCTTACAAGGCCTCACCAACAACAACTTCAAAGTTGCGCCATTACAAGCCGAAGGTCAGCCTCTTGGCGATGTTGAGTACGTGCGCTCCGGCCTTCTCGGTTTCCTAGGACCTGGAAATCTTGTCTTTGTTTGCGGCTCGCGAGACGGCCTCATGACTGTAACTGGTAGAAAACATAATGCCGACGACATCATTGCCACAGTTTTAGCTGTCGAACCTATGAAGTTCATCTACAGAGGAAGGATTGCTGTATTCAGCGTGAGGGTACTGAGGGATGAGAGAATATGTGTTGTCGCTGAACAGCGGCCTGATTGCAGTGAAGAAGAGGTGAGTAAATAATAATTTTGTTCATAACTGTCTTTTAATATGCTTAGCTTTTTACAAAATTTGGCTTTTACTTTTTTAATGCAATTAACGAAAATGCGTTTTCAGAGTTTCCAATGGATGTCACGAGTGCTGCAAGCTGTCGACTCGATCCACGCTGTCGGTATTTACTGCTTAGCACTGGTGCCGCCTAATTACCTTCCGAAAACACCGCTCGGTGGTATCCATCTGTCTGAGACGAAACGACGTTTCCTGGAGGGCACACTACACCCAGCGAACGTCCTCCTGTGTCCGCACACCTGTGTTACAAATCTGCCAAAGCCACGTGAGATTCATTCGGGTAAGTCGACCAACGCTAAAGCTCAAATCGACTGAATGTGCCTGAACGAGTGGCTGCGCGTGAATTTCTCGCATTTCTTCAGTTGGCTGCCTTAGCTGGTTTTGAAATATTAAAAAGGATAGTGTTTCTACGCTGTTTGAACTCCAATATATTTGGGTTAGCAGTTGGCTGATCTTTTATTTTTAGTGGCAATGTTTGATAGTTCTCTATTTAGGTGTGGTTTATTCTTTCAAAATACGTATTTTGGTAAGAAAGATCCGTATTGCAGTTATAAAAATAATTTTCATTTTTATCGATAATATAAAGATTAAAACCTACGTCATAAGAATAAGTTATTTCTTTTTTACCAAAATATTATTTATACATATATATATTAAAATAGCAAATAATAATGAAATGTTTTTTCAGTCGGTTATGAAGACTAATTTTATATTTTTATAACAACATTATTGGACTTTTCAAAAAATATATCTTAAAGTATGATTATTTCATAAGTAATTAACTTTTAAATTTCAAAAAAATATTTACAAATAAGTTCTGTTTATAAATAAAATTAGTCCAATTTATACCGCTATTTATATATACTCATAGAGTGAAAATTTAAGAATTGTATGTAAAATTTATCGACTGTAATGAAAAGAAAATATTAATCATTGATAAATGAATTTGGTTTATATTTATTAATATAATTTTGCAAGTTATGAAAAATACTAAAAATCGATTATTATAATTTTCACTCATATTAATGTAACATGGCACTTTTAAAAATCTAGATGTATCACGATCCTAGATCTGATTAGATGGTATATATGGTTCCTGTACTAAAAGGCAAATTAAAAATATATTTAAATTGATTATCCAAAAGTACATTTAAAACATCGACTTAGGTATTACATAATTTTAATATATATAATTTTAATATATAATAGTTTCATGAAAGCCAACTACATTCTGTCTTTTGGTACATATTTAATTAACGGGTTCTAGCTAGCTTAGATAGTAACTTAAAAATATTTTGGAGCTCAAACTATTAGATACATAAACCTTCTAAGATTCCATAACCATTGCTTTATTTTTGAATGCTGTGAGCGCGAATGGCAATTAGAGAGCAGCAGACTTCCTAAACTCTGTAGAATCTCAGATAAAATATAAAATTGTTAAAAGACTATTTAGAATGAAAACAAAATTTGGCCCTGGTGATCGAATCCAAACGATGGCACTACTAAAGGCGATCGTGGGCGATGACGCAGGATTATACTCTGACAAGTTTTACAGTTCTTACCTCTGTTTACTTTGTTGTACTTTTCCTTTGCTCGTTTCACAACTACCTTCACGATCCAATCCTTCAAAATTTAGACGCTAATATTAACGTTACAACTTTTCTGTTTCTTCCAAATTGTTTCGGTTGCCTCTCTTTCTTTTGGCTGAGTTCGTAAAAAACCCCGAGTCTTTGTAAACTACAGATTGGCAAGTATATGATAATAGAATTTATTTTGAATCATTTTTCTCTTTTATAATTTTTATTTTATTAATTGTTTACAAAGAAAGTAAAAATTATGAAAATTGAATATAAAAAAAAAATTCTGTTTATAATATTTAAAGTACAATTAAAAGGTTTTAAACGGTCTTATCTTACCTAATTAAGTTTATTTTAATTTTATATTTTTTTTGTAAGAAAATAATTTTTTTTTACTTGACTACTCAAAAACATTTTTAACTTATTAGACAGATGGAAAAATATTCAAGACTAATTTTCAATCGTACACTTGACAATCTACGTTGTAAACCTCAATATTCGACATTACGACATATACGCAAATACTAACCTGCGAGAAAATGCAAAAGTACATGTGTCTGGTCATCATGCACACAATTGGATTTGGTTGCTCATGCCATACCAAAAAAACAAAAAGACAGAAAAAAGCATTTGATAAAAAAGAATCGTACTTGTCGTTGGCTGGTGGTTCTAAGTCTTCGTGGTCTCCTCGGCCTCAGTCACAGGGGAGAGTCTTGTGGCAGCTGCTCTTCTAAACAAAATGGGTTTTGAGCGTTTGCGTTGGTTTACTAACGTCAAGGTCGCGGGGGCGTGTAGCGGGGGATTCTGTTTCAGATGTGGGTCCGGCCAGCGTCATGGTGGGCAACATCGTGCAGGGCAATCGGCTAGCATCGGCTCAGGGCAGAGACATGGGCGTCCTCGACGAGGACAGTGATAATGCCAAGAAGGTTAGTCAAACATTTTCAAATCGTTTACAATTTTAAACCTTACTTTGTGAAAAGAAATTTTAAGAACTTTAAATTTAATGAGTTATAAAAATATTAAAAAGTAAAAAAATTGTAATTAAGTAAATAATTACTTAAATTTATTAAATCTTTTGTAAAAAAAACAGAAATAAATGGTAATTTCAAATAAATAATACATACTTATATATTTTCAGTATCAATTCATTTCGGAGATCCTGCGGTGGCGCGCCGTCGGAACCTCAGACCATGTGATTTTCACCTCCCTGAATTCAAAAGGTGCAGTAGCTGCCTCCCTGTCTTGCTCTCAGCTCCACAAGAAGGCTGAGCGTATCGGAAACCTTCTGCTCGATCGCGGAAGGATCAACACCGGCGACCACGTGGCCCTGCTCTTTCCACCTGGTACTGATCTCATCTGCGCCTTTTATGGTTGTCTCTACGTGGGTGCCGTACCCGTTACAATTCGACCACCCCATCCACAAAATCTTCAGACCACACTGCCAACTGTGCGCATGATCGTCGATGTCAGCAAGTCCGTGCTCATATTGACCAATCAGAACATTTTGAAACTGCTTAAGTCCAAGGTAAAAACTTTCGTTACTTCTGTAACAGTATTCATTTTTTTAAATAAATTAACGAATACTATACAATTTTTTATCAATTTTCATTGAAAAAATTGTAAATATTTAGAGTGACTATTACCTTTTCGTTTCTTTACAGTAGTAAATGTTCTCATTATATTGTTCAATTATAAAAATTATCTGCAGCAACAATAGTTCTAACAGTACTGTCCAATTAAATTTATGGGTATTAAAATTGTAATATTGTACATAACTTTATGTGTATTTCAAAAGCTGACCCGAGTCATTAATCGGCGTCCGCTCACTTAAGGAGACTTCCTCAACATAAAATTAGTATTAGTAATCGCTTCTAAGACTACAGTTTACATCTTGTTAAAGAAATTCATTCCACATCGTTCATTTATACTTTTTAATTTATACAGGAGGCCAATAATGTTGTCGAAGTCAAGAGCTGGCCGACAATTCTAGACATGGACGACATGCCAAAGAAGAAGCTTCCAGTTTTATACCGTGCGCCTACGGCGGAAATGCTTGCCTACTTAGATTTTAGCGTCTCGACGACCGGCATGCTTGCCGGCATCAAGATGTCCCACGCGGCTGTGACTTCCCTCTGCCGAGCTATGAAGCTCGCCTGCGAGCTCTACCCATCACGACATATAGCCCTTTGTCTCGATCCATATTCTGGGTTGGGTTTCGCTCTGTGGTGTCTGAGCAGTATATATAGCGGTCATCATTCTATTCTTATACCTCCTTCTGAAGTAAGTAGATCGGTTTATATTAATTAAACGACACGCATCTTATCAAATTTCTATTAACGAAATTAACAAATATATAAATTTACTTTCAGGTTGAAGCTAACCCAGCATTATGGCTCTCGGCAGTAAGTCATTCGAGAGTCCGAGACACATTCTGCTCTTACGGCGTAATGGAACTTTGTACAAAGGGCCTTGGATCATCAGTACATGCCTTAAAAGCACGGGGCGTAAGTCTCGCGTGCGTTAGAACCTGTGTCGTCGTAGCCGAAGAGAGGCCGAGGATAGCGCTAACCTCAAGCTTCAGCAAACTATTCTCCGCTCTTGGATTAAGTCCTCGAGCGGTGTCAACCTCGTTTGGTTGCAGAGTCAATACTGCGATATGTTTGCAAGTCAGTATATTTTTGCTCATTAGAAATAAATACTAAAAATGTCAATAATTTTTTAAATATTTATCGACTAAAAATAAAACTTGATTTTTGAATGTAACAAAATTATCTCTTGTCAGGGAGCATCAAGTCCAGAGCCCTCGACTGTGTACGTAGATTTGCGAGCGTTGCGTAACGATCGCGTGTCACTCGTCGAGCGCGGTTCACCACATTCACTCTGCCTCATGGAATCCGGCAAACTTTTGCCAGGCGTTAAAGTGATCATCGCTAATCCAGAAACAAAAGGACAGTGTGGAGACTCGCATCTTGGCGAGATCTGGGTGCAGTCGTCGCACAATGCCAGTGGTTACTTTACTATCTACGGCGACGAGAGTGACTACGCGGACCACTTCAACGCTCGCCTCGTCACCGGCAATACCGGTGAGGTTTATGCACGCACCGGCTATCTTGGCTTCCTTAGACGCACCGAGAGCGTTCAGCAGAGCGTAGGTGGAGCTGACATTCCGGGAGACAATACCTCGGCCTCGGAGGTGGATGTAGCTCGTGGAGATTCCGAGTTGCACGATGCCGTGTTTGTCGTTGGAGCCTTGGATGAAGCGATTTTATTAAGGGGAATGAGGTATCATCCAATTGATATTGAGAACAGTGTAATGAGGTGTCACAAGAAGATTGCTGAATGGTAAGAATTATTCTTTTTATTGGTTATTAAAATATTTTAAAGCACAGTTCAATAAAGCTCATCATTTTTCTCTTTAAATTATAGCGCTGTATTTACGTGGACGAATCTCCTGGTCGTAGTGGTAGAGCTCGATGGTAGCGAGAGTGAGGCATTGGATCTTGTCGCTCTTGTAACCAGTGCCGTTTTAGAAGAACACCACCTTGTCGTTGGTGTAGTTGTAGTAGTTGATCCGGGCGTTGTGCCCATCAATTCGCGCGGCGAAAAGCAGCGCATGCACTTGCGTGACGGTTTCCTTGCTGACCAGCTCGATCCTATCTACGTTGCGTACAATATGTAAACGAGCTTTTTTCACGTTCTTTCCAACCAATGAGGAAACGATCGAGAGGGAGAAGTCTCGCACAAGCTTTTTATTCCGATCTTGTCTTATTTCTATATAATTATGAACTATTTGAGTTTCTTTATTTTCACTTATAAATCGTCACTTGACTTATTTATTTTGAATTTTACGTAATGAAACTACGTAATAAGCGAGCTCGAAAGTGCTTTATTGTTCTGATTTTCTCGCACATTGGAGTTTTTTACACTTGTTGTTTGTTTATGACACAAGCACGCTGCCGCTTTTGTGAGAGTTATGCGTTTTACAAGCATTGTGATGTTGAAGAGAAAAAAAAGAAAAAAAAGGAAGTATTAGAGATCCAATTATCACGAATGGCGATAAGAAATTTTTCAATTTTAAAAATGTTTATAGTTTTTGCATTTTTTATAATAGTGCAGAATATTATGACAATTAGTGATAGAGAACTAAGAGCTTATACTGCAAATCGTTTTTTAAACCGAAGGATTGACTACAATTTTTAATTACTTTTGCACAAAAATATTGATATGATCGTGTCGTTTAGATGAAACAAACTAACAAAATTTTATACACTGACTTTTACTTTAACGGTGCTCGAAGTATAAGCTTTTCGATTCAAGAAACTTAGATTGTAGAATCACACATCACGTACATCGACTCGCACATTATTGATTATCCTCGATTCTGAGGAAAGCCAGTGACAATCTTATATCTTGTCATTACTATCTGTATTGCGAATTATCGTGGTATATCGATTTATTACTAAAAGAATGAAATAACAAGCATTCTTACATATTCGCTCAATTCATCACGTTACAACGTCGATGAGAAAAGCACTCTCTTTTAAATACGGACACACATGACTGTTTTTTTCTTTTTTTAATGGGATGTATATTTGTTGATACGTTTATAATTTTATAAGCTTATAATTTTATTTTGTAAAAAACGAAAGAAATGGGAACAAACAACACTGCTTTCAAAGTGATGAAATAGTTCTCGCGACATATTTTTTTTTTTTTTTTTTTTTTTTAGTTTTTTGTCGTAGTGCAATCCTTGTATTCAAACGTTTGTTTCGCTAGATCAGTTTTCAAAAAAATAAAAAAAATAATAAATGATAAATATTCGCGTTTAGAAACATTGTACATAATAATAAAATTACAACTAAGATGTGGACTAGGACCTTCTTTTTCGTTCTATAATGCGGAACCGTGCCATCACGTAATTTCTCTTTACATTCGGCGTCATCTTGCATACCTCTATTGCAGGCATGTTTTCATTTAATTTTTAGAGCGCCGATTATTCCCTCGTAGGTTTGTGCAATTACTGTTGACAACGTCCTAAACAAATAAAAAAGTTGAATAACTTTCAGAAGATAAAAAATGTATGCTTCTAGACTTGCACGAGAATTCTAAAAGAGTTATTTTTAACTAAATGACCGCAATAGATGAAAAAATTGCGTACAAGTTTGGAAGGGAAGGTAAAAATTTTTTAAGAAATAAATATACGAAAAATGAATAAACCTTTCGAAAGTGCTTACTTCACGATAACACTATTCAATACTATTTATATAAAAGCACAGTAAAATTTTGTATAACTCAAGTCATAAAATCGAGTGTCGTCGAAGCAGCTATAGAAAATTATACAATTTTCAACATTTGAAGTATGTTAGTTATCCTGAAAGGTGAGAAAACAAGAAAAGATTTGATTAATAGTCGCTCCCACTTTCAAGATCGCCTTGATCTCATAGCTCGTATCAATAGAGATTCCACTCCAAAGTAGAAGGAAAAGCGAATTTATTCGGTCACCAGTAGATTTTATAACGATCGGCGTTTTATACATCGGAGTCAGTATATTTCTATAATAGGATACATTTGTAGGGCGCTCGGCGAATTCGGAGATCGAATTTTTTGCACAATCCTACCTCCGCCAGGGCCGAGTACGTGTGAGAGGCATTGTATGTTAAATTAAAAAAGTTTTGCAGTAATTTCTTGCAATTTTGTTTTTAAAAGTTTTAGAACTAAAAAAAACGAAAGTATTAAAAACAATTAATAATCAAAAATTATAAAAATATTGATATTTTGATTTCTTAATATAGCTAATTTTTTTTATCTTTTTCTAAAGTAATATCGTTTGTGCCAAATTTTGTATTAGTGAATCAAATTACTTAAAAAATTTTAAATTGCACTTGTTAAGTGCAGTACTCTTTAAAATTGTTGTTAAATTTTCACTTTTGTAAACGTAACATCGTATTAACAAAATATTAGTGGCTGTAATAAATATGTATTATAATTAAGCAGCTATCCATAGTTTACTATACATTTCGATGGTAATTTTTAGTTTATAATTTTGTATAGACAAATAATAAATTCATATTTAATACTTTTTAAACGTTTTAAATGTTTGTCTCATTAAGGTGCGTTTTAATTAAATATCACTATACTAAAAAGAAACAAAATCGAGATATTGCTGCATTATGTGATCGATTTAACGTAGGATGACTCATGAATGAATCATCAAAGCGCACCCTACAACTTTTCTTGGTTGCCGGGCACGCTGTGGTATTTGGTTGTATAATGTATAAATGTTGATACTAGTAGTAGTGATAATGTGGAATACTTGTCATACCAATTATTATGTTATAAATTTAGGTCCAGGTCTGGCACGTGTCACAGTCCAGAGGGACGGTTTATTAGTTAGTTTCTTCGCAATGATTTTACGACTTGATGGAAGAAAGGTGGAAGCGAGGAAATAAAGAGAATCAAGAGGCGATGATAAAGAGAAAGAAAAAGAAAAATGAAAGAGCCAAGTGCCGTGTATATATTATTAAGATTATTCGAGTCGTAGAGGTTTATTGTTTTTAAATAAGGTACGATCATAGATTGTATTTCGAGCGTACGCTAATTATAATATTGCGAATGAATTATGTACTATTAATTAATTGTCACTTATCGCATAGCGTTTATAAATGCCGTCAGACTAATATGTTACTTTATTCAAAGCGCGTATTGTATTATTATTATCATCTCCTTGTCAACGTTATTTGTTGAATAAAGAATAATAAAAAAAAAAGTTTTTCGAAAAAAAAAACGTCGACGAACAATAAACGGAATGTACATTATATTGTCAGCGATTTATACTATTTTGGAGGCGTTTGACAATATTTTATATTTTCCTAAACAGTAGTCCTCGCGGCGCAAAAGGTCACCACACAAAACTGCAATACTTCGTAAAAAGAAGGTAAAAAACTACTATATTGCATATTCCCTGATTCCGCGAAAATAAACCTTCTCGAAGAATCCTTTTTTATTCAAAGAGTGGAATCGAGGAGCCAATTGACTAAGGAAGACTGTCGTAGCAGTTTTTTCGTAGCGCTTTTTCTAATTAACAAATTGATCGCCTGACGATCGCATACCCTTTTCACACATTTACATACCGACATGTACACACACCGACTGCGTTAAAATATGCATAAAACTAAGAAAAAAATGGAAATAAAAGGAGTCGTACGTACGCTTACGTACGCATAGGACACAATTTGTAATCCACTCGATATTTACATGAAAACGTCGCATGGACCGAGACACAATTATTAATAAACGTAATGTACATTTTTCCAAATATTGTTTTTATTTCTTGAAACTTCCCTAAATTCCATGATTTTTTATTGTCATATAAGTTTTAGAATGTTATTTTATATAAAAAATTTGGTAAATAGATTCAAACTACTAACCACACTTACTATTAACCACAAAGATTTTTTAAATATTACTAAAAGATTGTGAGTTTTCAACTTTTAATTCAAAAATAAAATAAAACTTATATTTTTAAGCAGTTTTAATACATAAAAAAACAATCATTTATTATTATTGGTATTGTTTGATATTTTTCTTTTTTTTTTATATAAATTATTTTTAAAGAATTTTGCAATAATTAAAATATGTTATTACTTATTAATTTTTTATTTGACATATAGGTCTTCACACATATTTAGAATAAATATTGCATAAATGTATAGTAACATATATTAAAGTGGTGAATGAATTGATGAGGTATTTTTATCTTAAACATGTAGTGTGAAGTATTAAGGATATATTTTCAATACTTAATTACATAAAGAAAATAAATTTAATCAAATATGTGTTGTTTTAATAATTTATATTTCTATCAATCGAGATAACATTATTTTTATTTAGAAACACTAATCTTAATTCCAAAGTGTCTATATTCAACTTCGTATAATACTAATCGCTTAAGCTTCAACCCAAGCGTTATTCAAACATACGATCTTATTCCAGAGGATAAGTGTTACAAATTTATTTAGGAGCTAGTTGGCGCACGTCAAATATCCCTTATGTAAATATATTCTTAGATAATCTGTGAAACGCTAAACTGAAAATATATATGTATTCTTTATGTCAAAAAATATCTAAAATTAACTATTAGATAATCATTCTATCAATTTTTAAGTGGGTGCTGTTCAAATTCCGTGCATGTTTCGATAATTTATTTATTTTATATTAAAAAAGTTTATGCACAAGTTATACAGCCAAAATTATCAGTATATATTAATTAGCTCTAATAAAGGGAGTTGTCAGTCTCCCGAAACATTGGCATCGAATAATTATTTTTACAACTTGGTTCTTTATAAAAATTGCGAAAGAATAGAACTGAAACTTTCTGCATTTCTATAAACGCACACATAACACTGTTCCGATTGATAAACTTCGCTGCGGCTAATGTCAATAGTTAGAATCGAATTACTAAAAAAACAAATTTTTTTAAACATTCATATTGAAACGAACAAAATGCCATCAAAGAATGAAAATAAAACACTAAAAATATTCAACTTTGCCCCCGCGCTCCCCTACCTAGTTTGAATAAGCCGATGACCGCTCGGTAATCCGCAGACTTTGATGAAAGCCGGGAACGCGGACGTGACAGCTGGAAACTCGCATGCATACCTATATATCATACATGATACTCGTGTAACGAGCACACACCGTTGAGGAATGAATTACGCCTGCTGAATTGCAAGCTCTCTCGGTTTATTTTTTTTTATCATGTACGTACCGATCATTTTACTATATCGCGACTCTGTGTTTTTCCCCGCAAGTGAGCGTTTACTGACCTTACTTTGAGAGAGTGACTTTTCAGTGCTGAGCAGAGTAAAAGTGTAAACTTAGATGTGAGTTATTGTTTAGACGCTTGATTAAATATCTACGGATCAAAATTAAAAAGAATAATTTGAAATTCCACTTAGATTCTGATTGAGTAAACTTACATTTATTTTAATGGGAATACTTATTTTTTAATGACACAGTAAGTAGGGACCGAGTTTTTACTAGCATTTCAAACTTATAGACTATTAAGGATTTTCAATGCTTTATTTGAATCTCAATTTTACGGATATTATATGTAAAATTAGATTTTGGTACATTGTATTGAATTTTACGCAAATTCTTAGATTTAGTTCTCACATAACATATGTACACACGCATTTAGTTCTCATAAGACTGGATTTTACCCACGCTATGCGTGATTCGCATATTTCCGCAACAAAAATAATTCATAAACTCGTATTTCACGTTCACAATGAAAAAAATTTTTATCACTTGGACGTAAACGTATTACCTTCTTTTGATCGACGTGACATTCGGTAACGAAAATTGCTACTTTCATATCTCGAGCAGACATTTTTAAAGTGTTACGAATTTCATAAAATTCGCAGTTAAAAACTTTTCCATACAGCAGCAATTTTTACAGCATTGGAATCATAAAAAACATTTTAAAAAGCTTCAAGTGATTTTTAAACAAAATTTTTGTCGCGGAACATATTTTTTGTATTTATTAACTTTTGTTGTGGAACATATTTGTTTTTTAATAAGAGCGAACATTAAGTGTAGACATACAAAATATAAGTGTAGTAAAACAAAAAGATGACCTGAGCATTTATGAAATATACAAATTCAATCCAGCCACTATGCATAATTTTCTACAACAAGTGCACTTTTAGGATAATAAACGTACAATTGTATTAACCTATTTACTTTGCGAAGCACAAGAAAAGCTCTGGCTCCATAATATGCTAGCTATATATATATGAGCGCAGGTAATGAAGTGTGTTTGATACACTTGACCTACTCCAAAATGTAACTTCATCAAATTACATTTTTATTCCTTTTTTATGTAGATTGCGGGTCAACTTAAGTTTTTTTTTTTCAATAAAAAAAATGAAAAGACACTGTTACTTCGGAGTTGTAGATTTATTTGGTTCAATTTGGGATATGTATTTTGTTATCAAAATATGAAAAAATTGTTGTCAAGTCATCGGCAAAGGTAATCCACGGAATTTAATTTTTTTAAATCAAGTTTTATAAAAATTCAAAAGTTTATAATTCAAGTTTCTGCAGTGATATACAGTTCCAGCAGAATTTAAACTTTTCGTTTCAAAGAATGCAACCTACACTCAAAATTTGGAGTTAATTGGAAAATAGTTTCTTTCGGTATTAAATTTTATACTTAATAAATAGTTACTTTCGGTATTCTATTTTATACTTAATAAAATGCTTTTTCATAGTTTCCTACACGTATTATTTTAAGGTTTATAAAAAGTAACTTGCATTCGATCGTTCTCAAACTTTTACTGCATAATCTACCTGTTAAAACAATAGTTGAAGCTCACTTAAGTATGCACTATGCTTTATTAGGTAGTTTCACCATTTTTAAGGTACGCGTTATTTTTATATGAATAGTGACGCATTTCTGAGAAAAACAACTAAATCAGGTTTAAAATTTTTACGCAAAAGAATAGATAATTTTAAGATTTTTTTAAAACGCTATACTAGATTTAATTATATAATGTATATATACAAAAAAATTTAAAACACTAAATAAAAAAAATATTACGAAATGCCTCCCTTTAAATATGGAATGAACTTTTGTACACAGTATTATTGTTAATATAGATTTTCAAATACACCTACACGCTCACATACATATACACATCCATAGACATTTTTTAAAATAACGTATTTCGATTTCAAACATTTTCAAATTTGCCTTACATGTTTATAAAAAATATTCTTTTATTGTCACACAACTTTATCAATAAGAAAAGCAAACTCTCACAATATTGTTGTTTTACAATTTGAAAACATTTGAGAATAAGCTTGAATGACTTTCCATTAACTACGATTTATTTTAAGTTTCTTTGTGAATTTTTTAAATTTTAATAATATACCAAAAATTAAGAGAGTATCAGGTCGATGAAAACCTCGTGTATGACGTCATGGATATTAAAGCGAGGTATCCTTTGAAGATTACCTTGGTGATGTAACAGAGAAATTTCCGATTGTTGTAATTTTGTCAAATTTAATTTTTTTCGAAAAAGTTCAATTCTATCTAAAAAGCTGCTTTGATGTTTTATCTAATTACAAAAAGGTATAGGGAAATCTAAATTAAATAGCCTTTATTTATAACATAAATAATCCAATTCAGAGCAGAATTAAGTAACGACTACAAGAGGTCTTTAAAAGTGTGCTTTTCCCCTTTTCCTTCCCCAAATATTTTATCACCCAAAAAAAAACAAAACACCACATCCCACGACCATCAAGAATTAACAAACCATCCCCGCAAGCAACAAATTATTCAAACCCCTCGAATCCCGAAAATAAAAAAATCACAAATACGTACCCCAAACGTCAGCCATCAAACCCCATCCCTGCGCTCTCTCCTCGTCCACACTCGCGCAGACACCAGTTGCTATACACGCAGCGCGCCCGGCAACAACAATCCTTGAAAAATTTAAATTCCGCTTCCCCCCTACAACAGCTCACACCACGTGCGCGCGCGCTCGCATATACCCACCTATATACTTATACCCTCTCCGGCTCCACAATGTGTTCAGCTAAGCGCGTGCCCCCCTCCGTTTCTCAGAAACTCACAGCGACCTCACGCACCCGCGCACCAACAAGTCATTCCCTACACACACGCCTATATACATATACACACGAGGTGCGCGTCTATGTATAATACCCGACCGGTAAAACACCGCCCCGCAAGAGAAAGAGCGCGGCGAGCGCAGGAGTCGATCGGCCAGCTCTCTCTCTTTCTCCCTCTCGCTCTCTCTCTCGCGCTGACGGCACCGTGTAGTAGACCGCTCGTGCGCGCGTCCAGCAGTCTAGACGCGGCGCCGAGCGGCTCAACACTCGCACGCGCGTAACTGTCTCGTGTACACACGCTCCGAAATTCGTAACGTACCTTATACTGTGTGCATGTAGCGCGCGGGGTATACACACGCGGCTGACGCAAGCGTTGTTTTTAACTTTTTGTTACTCCTTTTTGTTGGTTCATCGAGCCGTGTGAGAGTTGCCAGTGACAGCAGTGTAGAGAGTTTAGATCGGCTGAGATATGCCCTTTTGTGGCCGGTTAGCCCTTTGCTGTGTACAGTTTCGCGAAGGTTTGGTACGATGACAATGCCGAGAGCTGCTTGAAGCCGCTAAAAAGTGACTGTTTAGAGCAGAACTGCCAGCCATACATCTTCTTTGTTCGCGAGAGAGACGCGCAAGTATATATACCTGCGAGAGGGCCGCTACTACCACGGGGAAAGCCGGCGATGTCTCGGACTGGCCATCGGCTGCTCTGAGCTGTCTTGAATCCGATCAGCCGAGCGCTGCTGCACCGTCGACGCACCGAGCGAGCCCGACCGACCAGCAACGTGAGTATATATATATACATAAACACCCTCGCTGCCGGCTTTGTTTATTTTCTACTCCGCAGCGTGACTTTCGACTCGGGCCCTCCCCCGCGCTGTTTTTCCCAACGATCCCAGATGGAATTTCGGTCCGACGTTTTTTTTTTTTTTTTTTTGAAGGATGCCTTTGTGAGTATAGTGATTTATGAGGGAGGGCGAAGGAAATTGATGAGGCCGAGGTGGCTCCTTTTGGCGGTATTTATGATTTCGACGCGAGCGCTGGATTTCACGGTGTTTTGGAAAAGCGCCGATGAATAATGAGCGTATGTTTAGGTCTCGGGGGGTGCGCTGTGTGCCGAGGAAATGATATAGTGCAAAATGGGCTTTGCGTTTAGCGAACGACGTGTTGTGTGTACGCGACGTCTGGCCTGGCTTATTATGTATAAATATTTATAATTACGGGATGGTGAACGCTACTTTATAAATAAATTTTAATCGAACGCCGAGCGTTTGTTTGAGCGCTGACTTTTAATTGTCGGAGTTTGTTTTTCTTTTTTTTATTGTTATTCTCGAGCGGCTTTAACGGTTAGTGCATTTGCCGGCGCGTCATTCGGCGAAATTATTCTTGATTTAGCCGTTCGATTTCGAATGACTCCGAAAGCGTTTGTTTGATAAACTCCCTATTTTTAAGCCTTGAGCTTTCCGTTTTTTCAACAAACACGGCGCGCCGGCTTTAACAATCGTGCGATGGCGAACGGAAAGAATGTGAAAAAAAATATTATGATCGCTGATTGCAGGATGGAAGTTTGAAAAAGTTGGAATTCTTGAGGAACGAAAGTCGGACGCGGCTTCTCTTTTTGTAAAGAAATCACTCTAACTCAGTTTGATACAGTTATTGTTTATTTTGTTGGAAAAGTCGCAAACCTGGACTTTCTTCTCGCTTGGACTAAAAATCCTCTGATCTTTCATTAACACCGTACCATTACTCCGAAGCCTTCGGACAAACTCATTAAACTTCTCTCCTAAACTCAAAAGGGTGACGGAGAGATTCGAAAGAGTAAGTTCGTAATTGTTGGCAAATTGGAATCACTTGTTACAAAATAACAATTGCTTACTATTGTAGTGCTGGAGGTAGATAGAAAAGATTATAGATTAATTGTTTGAAAGCTGTTCTAAGTTTGGGTCGAACTCTGAAATGTTTAAAAAAATCTATTTTTAACGTTACGGTAAAGTACGATAACCGATAATTTAATATTCAATATTCCGACGCTCAATACAATATATTTACATTTGCGGAAATTTGTTCAATTAAGAACTTTATTGTAAGTGTAGATAATTAGTAATTTAAAAATATATTATTATTAATTATTTAAAATTTTAAACTTTGTCCTTATTATAAGATAAATATCAACTTAAAATATTATTTTGTAAAAGTTTTAAAAATTGAGCCAATATCAAAATTTATAACTCATAATTTTGGTAAATAACATTAATAAATTGAATACGTTATTGAAATTTCTTTTTACAATTAGTTGTTAAAAATACAAAACTAAATATTCAAAATTAAATAATATTTAATGTGAGAACAATGATTTAAAATATTTAAATAATAATATATATTATAAAATAAATTAAATTAATTAAATCAGTTAAAACGTTAAAATCTTGTCTAAAAAAAGCTTTTCCCATAATATACAAGCTACAAAAAATATTTTTAAAAATAAAATATTAGTTTTCCCATACAAAACAGTAGCAATATGCAGAACTATTTTCTGTTTATATTCTCCTCTTTGTCCATAAAAGATACGATTTCCTATTGAAAATCGATATACATACATAGCTATATTTTAAACAAAAACTAAAAATACAAATAAAAGTTGCACTTACGAATATTAACTATCGTTTTTAACATCTTTTTAGCCATGTCCTGGTAAGTTTGAATAATAATAATCTATAATAATTATCGATTTCCATTATTTAAACAATCCGTTATCATTAAGATTTTATAATTACTTAACTGTACAATAATTGAATAAACTGTGTATTGGTTAAACTTATCGAAAGTGTAATGATAATTTTTAAACTTACTGAAGCAATTAATAGTAAATTAAAACCTTGCTTACGCATTAGAAAACGTTCTTCTTACAAAACAATGTTTCCACTTCATTAAAAAAAAAATAAAAAAAAAAGCAAACCCACATAAAAGGCAGAACGTTTTATTTATTTTTGACTAATAAATATCACCATTTAAAATATTTTAAACTTTAAATTTTACAAATTCAACTTCCTTACGCACTTTTATTTGCACTTCATACTCAATAATGTCCAGGAATAAAAATTCATGTCGATAAATTTTGCAAAGTACTTTTAGTAACGGTAATAAAAAAGACAAGCGAACATACTCGTAGCGTTTTTTACAGCGCAGCACATTAAAGGGTGAAAGTCTCATAAATGCAAATATATGCTTGAGAAGGTCGGCCCAGCAAAGATGTGTCAGCTTGCATTTTTTTTTTAAAATCGCGCTTTTGGTTACCTCACCTTGAGCTATCATACAACAATCCACATTTTAATATTTGAAGTACTTAAATTGTTGGTCACAGATCTGATGGAAACTTTCGTTTCTTGCTCTTGCGGTAAATTAATAAACTTCATTGGTGTTTCACTTCACTGGTTAAAGGTGTTTGAAATAACTGAAGCACAGAGTTGCGTTCAAACTTTCTGCAAGATTGTTTCCGATCTCGTTAATCAAATATATATTTAAGTAATTAAACGGAACTTTATGGGTATTGCATTACGTTATTTGTTAATAAAGTTAAGTTGCGAAATATAAATAAAAGAAAATGTATTGAGTCACCGTAACAAGGTTAACCGCAAAAAAACACCAAAGAAATCGTATAAAAACATTTTTTTTATTTATAGATTATTAACACCCGGAAAAATTCGAGCGAAATCTATGTACAATCTAATAATCATCTCTTTAACCTTCATTTGTTTAAAAAACAAAATAAAGAATGAACTTAGTAATATTAATAAAAAAGAACCTACTTACTTTGAACATAAAATTAAAAATTTTGCCAAATGATAAATCGAATAAACATAAACCCTTTAGATTTTTTATACATTAAACTTAAACAATAATTCTTACCCTCAATCAAAATAAATATCGAAATAACCAGCCTCAAACTCAAAGCAAATTTACCAAATTTCCCCAACCCATTAAACTTTACCCACACCCTCAACAACCGCCTCTAAACTCTAATCGCCCCAAGGTCAATGCACCTGCCGCCAGGTGAGCACCGTATCATAAAGTTCAAACTACCCCTTTTCAGCCTTTTCACCACACGCGCTCAGCTATCTCTCTTGGATCGCTCCCTCAAATTAAATCGCTGCTTATCGCGTGCGCTCGGGTCTTTTTGTGTCACTCGCGCTGTGTATAACGCGGCGCCTCCTCGCGGTTTTTAGTCCAGGGTCGCCGACTCGCACACCCACACATGTGCGAAGCTCCTCTTCCGCTTGTTCTCTTCGTTAATACAGCCGGTGAGTTATTGATCCTCAGCCTGGCGTGTCGCGAAAATTCATCCCTCGGAGATCTTAGGCGACGATTCCCGGGCTGTACTTGTTGGCTCGAGGGAAGCAATAAGGCGATAATCGAGGATATCGTAAAGTGCCTTTATTTATCTTGGAGAGGGAGGAAAGTTGGCGCGTTGTTGTTTGTCTCGTCGCTTTGAGCGAGGCGACGAACTTTTATTCTGGAAATTGTTCCCCGATGTTGTATGCTGGAATTGCTTAGTTGGTAATGACGGGTATCGATAATAGGTACGGTGTGCTGAGAAAATTGCTTTCCAATCGGTTCTGTGATAGCTTTGCTTTTTTTTTATGTTTGCGAGAAGAATTTGTTTAGAGAAATGTGATGGTTTTTTGAAAATTGTTTTACGATCCTTGATGGAACTGTGTATTGACTATTATGGCGTGCACCTTACGTGATAAGAAATTTATCTGAGTATTGACATCCTTTGGACATGAAAAAAATAAATGCATTGGGCCATGGTTAAAGGAAATACTCAATAATTTTATCGATTGATGATAATTATTTATACCTATAAACGTATGCATAATATAATTGCCTCATTATTAATTCAATCGTAATTGTTGTTTATGCCCTAATTAGGTTTTGTTAGAATCTAGTAAAATTTGAAAGATTATAGGCGTAACTAATTAAGTCATTAAAACCGTTATCGGATTCAGTAATAATACATATGCTTTATTTACTTACAAACATTTATCAAAAAACTGATTAAAAAAAATTAACAAAAACATTAATCTTAATAAAAGTACACGGATGAAAGCAACCAGATTCCGATCACTCGTGCGAGAACAAGAAACGTGAAAAAATCCACAATAGAACAATGAGAAGCAAAAAAAACGACTAGGCTAAAAAACTAGACTTCGCGGAGCCAAGATTAATACAGGTAAACGCTCACGGCGATCGAGATGACGTGTCGGCACTCGAAGCTCCATTCATTAGATTACCGGCCATAATAATGTCTGTAATTCGCCCATACGGCGGGGCTCCACTTCCGGAATAAATGCGTAGCTGGCCAAGCCTCGGCTATGCGCACGTATTTTAAAAACAACAAAAAGGAAGCCGCACAGCGAAATAACCCGCGCTTGGAAAGTCATCGTATACATCTGTGGCTTCCCGAGTCAAGTGTTTCAAGTCCACTTTTTTTCAAAATCTTTTATGGGCAATCGCTTCTGAAACTTTTTGGATAAGTTCAGTGTGATCAAGTCAGTAAATAGATTTAAGTGATTTTTTTTGTTGAGTAGATATTTTTTATCTAGATTCAATCTGTTTCTATGATATTTTATACGTTCAAATATGAATCTGTTAATTAGAAAAAATTACGAAAAACGTACTTAATTAGCTATGACTACAGGAAGTGGAAAAATATACAAGAATCAAATATTGTAGAGATTCAAAAGAAGTATGATTTTATAAATTATACTAATATTTGCTAATAATAGATATTTTTGAATACATTTTTATTATTATTATTTATGCCAAATTAGCAATAAAGACTGTAATAGAAAAATCTATTTTTAAACCAGTTTTTAAGCTTTTACCACTCATAAACGCTTTACTAGTTTGCGGTAAGAGAAAATATGTATTATCTTAAAGCTATGACTATAGAATTATATTCGTATTTAATGTCGTAATAAGTTAATTATAATCATCAGATTTTAATACGTTTTCTCCGATCACCGGTGCATGTTAAATCAATGAAAGATTAATTTTTCGAAAATACAAAAAATTGATTTAAGCAGTTAACTTGGGAAGCCACAGATATGTATGTATACTATATATATGCTCAAGCCTGTTGAGCCCGACCAGCTTTCAGTATGAAAATTTCCTTGGAATAGACGGAAGCGTTACTGTTGTTGATGTTTAAATTTAATTAACGAGACTTAATTGTTCGCTAGCCTTATTTATAAAAGTGATATAGATGATAATTTATCGCAGTCTTAAACTTTTATACGTGATTTAAAATTAGACGAATGATCTTGAATCAAAATTTGCGGATACAATAAAGTATCAAAATTCAGCCTTCAAAATTCTTGATTAAAAGAAGGTCAATGGATCTCATCTAGCAGCCCTTTTTGACAGTAACAAACTGTAACTTGACGTTCGATCACTGAAGCTTTACGCGTACATCGTTAATAATTGGATTTTGCTGGTAGTGCGCCGCCAGACAAATTGACAGAATGGTAGGTATAACAAGTGTACCTTCAGTCTTTGTAGGTGCTTCCAAACAGTAACGATCTCGTCTATGTATCAGGTTGACTTAGGAACGAAGTGCTTTGACGTGTTCCTGTTATCGAGTACAAATACACGTACTCGATTCATTGCGGTAATCGAAGGATAATGAGGTTTGGATGATTACTGCTTTGAATGTGGATTATATGATGTTTTGGAATATATGAATTTTATACTACAATTATCTGAAAATAATTTTCCGAAAATCTAGTTCAGTTTTTCGCGTACAACAAATACTATACTCAACTTTCTCATGAAAAATACGAAATTACAAAATTATCCCTGCTCTTATCACAGTCCAAAAACGAGCATATAAAAGCCGCATTACGCACGAGCATTGAAACACTGCTCTAATTTTTTCTCGACAATAGTTCGACAATTAAAATGCCTCTGCCGCATTAAACCGCCTCTCTCGCGGATGAGCCGTCAAGTTTGCGCACATTTGCAATCCGGGCCGCGCATTAATGACACATCTCGCGAGCGCGCGCACTAGCTCTGCGATTATACACGCGGGACTGCTTCGACTACTGGGAGAAATTACGGGAATTGAAGAGGGACAATGCTCTGGTGACGCTTTACGATTGTTTTGCAAAAGAGAGAGTGAGAAAGAAGTAGAGAGACATTGTATTCGTTTTGCGATTAGGCCGAGTAGTCTTTTGCGAAGTGATTGTTTGCTGTACACTCGTGAGTTTCAATTGAAGTATCAAGTGGGTTCTAGGTGCTACACTGATTTATTGGTTCGGTTGTATTATTGTTTCGGGGCTCGTTAAATTAGAGAATAGAAAAAAAAAATTTTTAAGAAAAATAATGATATAATTTTTTACTGATATTAAATAAATTATAATGAATTTTAAGGTGTCATTTGCCTACCAATAGATTTGAGAAAATTCTAATTTTTTGCATAAACGTAGTATTTCTATAAATAAATGCACACGCCAAACTTTTTCTATTGCAGTATATCTATGTATATGTAAAATTAATAAACTTTGATCGTAATTTTTTTAGTAATTTAGTATAAGAGTTTATTTGTAACAAAACTACCTTTATGCAAAGTTTGAGAAATTTTTCGAATCAGTAAATATTTCTAGAAGCATAAACTATAGATTGGAAAATAAATACCTTTAATATACGCTCATCCATCTCCATTTATTGATTCCTAAGCGAATCAGTCCACTTTCTTTTATAAGATACGGATCTAATTAAAAATACGTGAAGCACTGTTTTTAATTTACAGATGAAAAATCATCTAATTTTTTCATAGATTTATTAATGATTGTTTCGAATGTTTACACTTGTTTTAACGTTAAATCCATAACAACATCTATACGTACATACACGATCTATTAATTGCCCCGATTACTACGTCAATTGGTAAACGCTTATTGGAATCGCGGAAACGTCAATAAATTATGCCTTTCAGAAGTAAGCATATATATATGTATATATATATATA